>CM067375.1:37772214-37814714 GCA_034401795.1 Chaetoderma sp. LZ-2023a | reverse complement strand
ATCTATCCACCACCTACTCACCTCCCAAAATCCACCAACACGACCTCCCGTCTGCTCACCAGCCCACCTGTCCATCTACCACTCACAGCGACCAGCCCACCCGCTCACCAACCGGCCCGTCTGCCTGCCCTTCTCTCCATCCGTCGGTCCGTTCGTCCATCCGTCAGTCCGTCCATCCCCCCTCCATCAGTCCATCCGTCCGTCGATATGTCTGTCCATCTGTCCGTCCGTCCATCAGACCGCCCGCCACGTACGAACGAACGCACACACGCACACACGCACACACGCACGCACTTACGTACGCACGCACGAACGTACGCATGCACGTACGTACGCACGCGCGTACACTACTCATTATTTTATTTTATTTTTTTTTTCAGTCTGCAGGTGACGGTGAGGACGTAGAGCTGTCTCTTAATGTAATTTGCTTTAATGTTGTCATTAAGTGTGACGAAATATATCGACGAAAACGTGCTTTTGGTGGCGGACGACATTTCTTTGGCATTGATAGGACTGAAAGTGTCAGTGATGTCATTACCACCACGGAGGAGAAAAACAATAATGATGGTATTGAACCACTTAGGCGGAATAGAGCAAGCGTAGACGTTGACATACAACATAACTCCATCGGCAGAAAACAAATATTCATGGCGAGAAACAACCATGCGATTGAACAGAATAAGGGCATGCCGGTTAAGAGAAATACTCATGTGAATGATAACAATGATGATGTCGAGGTTGCTACGCATAAGCGCAATATTGATAGCGCATTTGGTCGTCGTCTACAAAAAGCAGAAAGTGTAAATATTGAGGGTACCAGCGATGGTTCTAGCGAAACTACTACTGTGCGAGTTACTGGTACCAATAGTGAGGGTGGTAAGACTAGTGACGCTGCTAGTGGAGCCAGTGTTAAGGGTGATAAGACCAGTGACGGTGCTAGTGGAGCCGGTGTTAAGGGTGATAAGACCAGTGACGGTGCTAGTGGAGCCAGTGTTAAGGGTGATAAGAACAGTGACGGTGCTAGTGGAGCCAGTGTTAAGGGTGATAAGAACAGTGGCGGTGCTAGTGGAGCCAGTGTTAAGGGTGATAAGAACAGTGACGGTGCTAGTGGAGCCAGTGTTAAGGGTGATAAGAACAGTGGCGGTGCTAGTGGAGCCAGTGTTAAGGGTGATAAGAACAGTGGCGGTGCTAGTGGAGCCAGTGTTAAGGGTGATGAGACCAGTGACGGTGCTAGTGGAGCCAGTGTTAAGGGTGATAAGACCAGTGGCGGTGCTAGTGATGGGAGTGATACAACTAGTAGAGATTCAAGTGAAACCAGTGACGGAAGTGGTAACACCAGTAGAGGATCGAGTGGAACCAGTGACGGTAGTGTTAACAACAGCGGAGGTTCTAGTGGGACCAGTGACGGAAGTGTTAACACCAGCGGAGGATCAAGTGGAACCAGTGATGGAAGTGTTAACACCAGCGGAGGATCGAGTGGAGCCGGTGACGGAAGTGGTAACAATAGCGGAGGATCAGGTGGAACCAGTGACGGAAGTGTTAACACCAGCGGAGGTTCAAGTGGAACCAGTGACGAAAGTGGTAGCACAAGTGGAGGTTCAAGTGGAACCAGTGACGGAAGTGTTAATACCAGCGGAGGATCAAGTGATACCAGTGACGGAAGTGGTAGCACAAGTGGAGGTTCAAGTGGAACCAGTGACGGAAGTGTTAGTACCAGCGGAGGATCGGGTGGAACCAGTGACAGAAGTGGTAACACAAGTGGAGGTTCAAGTGGAACCAGTGACGGAAGTGTTAACACCAGCGGAGGATCGAGTGGAACCAGTGACAGAAGTGGTAACACAAGTGGAGGTTCAAGTGGAACCAGTGACGAAAGTGGTAGCACCAGCGGACGATCGGGTGGAACCAGTGACAGAAGTGGTAACACAAGTGGAGGTTCAAGTGGAACCAGTGACGGAATTATTAACTCCAGCGGAGGATCGAGTAGAAACAGCGACATAAGTGCTAACACAAGTGGAGGTTCAAGTGGAACCAGTGACGAAAGTGGTAGCACAAGTGGAGGTTCAAGTGGAACCAGTGACGAAAGTGGTAGCACCAGCGGAGGATCGAGTGGAACCAGTGACAGAAGTGGCAACACAAGTGGAGGTTCAAGTGGAACCAGTGACCGAAGTGTTAATACCATCGGAGGATCGAGTGGAACCAGTGACAGAAGTGGTAACATAAGTGGAGGTACAAGTGGAACCAGCCATGGAAGTGTTAACACCAGCGGAGGATCAAGTGGAACCAGTGACGGAAGTGGTAACACAAGTGGAGGTTCAAGTGGAACCAGTGACGGAAGTGTTAACACCAGCGGAGGTTCAAGTGGAACCAGTGACGGGAGTGTTAACTCCAGTGGGGAATCGAGTGGAACCAGTGACGGAAGTGGTACCAACAGCGGAGGATCGAGTGGAACCAGTGACAGAAGTGGTAACAACAGCGGAGGATCGAGTGGAACCAGTGACAGAAGTGGTAACACAAGTGGAAGTTCAAGTGGAACCAGTGACGGAAGTGTTAACACCAGCGGAGGTTCCAGTGGAACCAGTAGTGGGAGTGATACAACCAGTGGTGATTCAAGTGACAGTAGCGGTAGGAGTGGCAAAACAAGTGCTGGATCGAGAGACGATAGTGGCGGGAGTGGTAAAACCAGTGGTAGAGGTGGGAGTGGTGAGACCAGTGATGGTTCAAGCAGCAGTAGAGGCGGGAGTGGTAAGAGCAGTGGTGCATCGAGTGTCAGTAGAGGCAGCAGTAGTAAAGCCAGCGGCGGTTCAAGTAACAGTAGAGGCCGGAGTTGTAAGACCAGTGATGGATCGAGTGACAGTAGAGGCGGGAGTGGTAAGACCAGTGATGGATCGAGTGACAGCAGAGGCGGCAGTGGTAAATCCAGTGGAGGTTCAAGTAACAGTAGAGGCGGGCGTGGTAAAGCCAGTGGAGGTTCAAGTGACAGTCGTTGCGCAAGTGAAGGCATCAGTAGCGGAGAAGTTGCTGCTAGTTTTATTATTAGAGATGTTGATGTATTGATTTGTAGTGAAACTACGGCAACAACAACTACAATGGCTCCAACCACGACAATCACAACACCAATACATACAACGCCAACAACTCCGACCACGGCAACCACAACAACAACTCCAACCAAGACAACAACAACAACAACGCCAATAACGACGACGACAACAACAACAACAACCACTACACGTCCGCCAACGTTTGCAACCGAAAAACCAGTAGCTGGTACGTATTTTCAAGTTATATTTTACCGCATTGCCCATATTATTATTATTATTATTATTATTATTATTATTATTATTATTATTATTATTATTATTATTATTATTATTATTATTATTATTATTATTATTATTATAAATACACCGACCTGTGCCATATATTGTCATTTGAGCGAAGACACAGCCAACCTTGATAGAAAGGCTAAGTTAAGGTATGTTACCCAGGTACCCCGCTTATCCCGATTACATATTCGAACGCCCGAGAGTATAATCGAACAACGGTATCACGTGGTACAAATTCTACTCGATTACTCCTGCTTCAAGCGAGAGTTAAAGTGTGTGCCTGCGTAGACAAGTAAACCAACCTCGCGACACCTATGATCAGAGTACCTCGATAACATATCCGAACTGAGCCAAAGTAACTTTTTCAAATAAGTGAGCTTATATTCCACTCTATAGCCTCCATTACGATTCCCGGATACAGCAGCTTACTGGGACGGTACTGGCCGAATGCCGGACCATATTGGCCCGGTATTGGTTCAGTATAGGCCCAGTAACCAGCGTTATCACCATGGGTGCAAACACGAGATTTTCTCGGGGTGGGGTGGGAGCTAAGTCGGGAGGGGGGGGGGGGGGGGTGTCCGAATTAAAAAAATATCTAGATGCTCTCAGAAGGCATCTCACGCATTTCTACAGGTACATATGGGCACTCATTTGGTTGTAAAATTATTATGTTTATTAATTTTCAAGAATATATCATAGAACTGTAGTCCATCATGGGCTTCATCCATATCTGTATACAACACAGATTACAGGAATAATAGTATAACGTTGTACACTAAGAAATATTAGTCAAATTAGTTTCAAAATATTCAACAGCTTACCTATGTAGCTTTTTTGGAAATTGATAGCCAGGGTGTTCAGAGATCGATCGATCCCAACACGAGCGAAGTGTGGGTGGAGCTTAGCTAGAGATGGGCGGGGCATAGCTAAACCAAAAAGGTCAATTGGTAGCAACACGTTTCAATCAAATCATTCACAAAACATTGACATTAAAGACATGCTTAGCCGCCAGACCTTTTTCTAGGGCGTCTAAACCGAGTTGAATAGGTATTTGCGCCCATGGTTATCACTTATCAGGGATAATTTTATAGTTCGCGAATATCGTGTCACATTGCAGTTTCACGAGTTATTGTCGTATGTTGTTAGCAGAGCAATACGACCTTGTTGTTGTTTATGCCGTAAGATCAAAGGTATACTAAACGGAGATTTCCAGTTTATCCATCAAGCATATGGCGTCATAATCAACTAAGTGACGTGTAGGCTGATGTCATAATCAACGAAGTCATAGATACAATGAAGTAGATACGTTCATCACAAACGCTTAATTGATCACGGACTACGCGTTGTTGTACGAGTTGTATGTCTTTGGTATTTAATAAACACGCTGTTGAATATTTTGAAACCTTTTTGACTGGGCGCTGTAGCTGCCATAGGCAGCAACAGCACCCAGTCAAATAGTTTCAAAATATTCAACAGCTTACGGTATAGTTTTCTAGAAACTGATAGTCAGGCAGTTCAGGGATCGAACGATCGCGACGCGGCGAGGTGGGGAGGAGCTTAGCTAAAACTGAATTACTCCATCGTAACAAGGTCAATGTCATCGAAAATTCAAAAATGTCCGGTACAATACCTCATCTACTACTGTATGGATCTTGACAAATTTGTCTGAGATGTGGGAGGTGAGATCCCGTAGTCAAAGTCTAGTGATTTTGTTTTCAAAAGGTCAAAGGTCACTGTCAAGGTAATAAAAAAGGTAAAAAAGATATCTGACGCGATAATTCAAGTTCTACTGATGAGATCGTTGCGTAACCTGCTGCATCGTTCCTCTTGGGGTTCCAAGGAAATGTGTTTATTCTGGTGCTAAAACGATCAATGGGCAAGGTAGACTAAACGGGTTGAATGGCGAGACTATATATATGGCATTTTTTAAATTGCTATTTTGGGAATTCTTGTACCTCCCCGCATGTGAAACGCTATCACTGAATTTCATTTCTCGCGAGAAATCTCAGGTATAATAAAGCCTGCGTACATAAAAACAGAGCAAGTCTTTTTGTATGGATTTCCTAATTGCCGCACTATTCTGAATTACATCTGCTTGTTTCAGGATGAATAGATGAGTCTCGGCCTTCTTAAATCAGACCCATCTCACATCGAACCTTTCCAGTTTAAGCTATGCCCCGCCCATCACGAGCTAACCTCCACCCACCCTCGCTCGTGTTGCGATCGATCGATCTCTGAACTTCCTGCCTATCAATTTTCAGAAAACTCTACAGATAGGTTGTTGAATATTTTGAAACTAATTTGACTGGGCGCTGTTGTGGCAGCAACAGCGCCCAGTAAAATTAGTTTCAAAATATTATACAGCATGTTTCTTAAATGACGTCAGCATACACCTCGCGGGTTTGATTATGTCGTCATTTGATTGAGTGAGAAATGGATTCATGAATTGGTATCACAAACATAAATTAGAAGTATAAAAGGATGCAAATTTACTCACCAAGATTTGCCATTAAGATGAGAATGCCTCAAGCTAGATACCTATCTGTTGATGTCTCTGTTAGTTTTAAAACATTCAACAACCATGGGCAGCAACAGCATACGGTCAAATAAGTCTGAAAATATTCACCAGAGTCAAGTTCGACTCGCTAACTATAGTCAGTTTGCTGGTTTACTGATCATGCGCAGTTGCTATGCCCAGTCGAACTTGATCGTAGTCGACTATAGTTCGTTGGTACCCGGTTCCCTATTGAATTACTATTGCAGAAAATTTGGAGCCGGGTACCAGTCTCCATTAACCATTCTGTCGTCTGTTTTGATGACCTACGAAAATGGGTTATTTTTGTCCGCTAAGATCTCAAAAAGCGTCCATATGGCATAACGTGGGAAGGAATAGGGGCTTGGGAACATTGACATACAATGTGAAAGCATAGTTTCATCAAAGCTTAGTTAATTAGTGAAATATTTACACATTTATATGCATTTATTCGTGGCAAGCGATCGATGTCCGCCATTTTGAAATTTACGCAAATATCGCACTAACCATCTGAACCGAGGTCGGGTGATGGGTTGACTATAGTTGACTAGCTAGTTAACTATGTGAAGTTTGACAGGTATTTTAGTTAGCTATAGCTAACTATGGTTAGGAGTCGAACTTGACCGAGCTTACCTGTTGGTAGCTTGATGCGATTCGGCCTTCGTTGATGTCTTTCATTCATGGAATTAGTTTCGCAGTCCGTAATCCCTTTAATTAGCAATACGTGCTTTACTTTTGGCGTTGCCCATATCGGACTGACGAAATCCTTGCGAGCCCGCACCAGATATTTATTTTATATAAGGGGATAAACGTTTCTTTATTCAGATACTGAATGGTTCTTTTTATTAGAGCAAACATGGAATTGGCATTTTTCACCTTTATCACCGATGTGTTGTTCAAAGCTAAGATCGGAATATATCGTTACTCCGATATTCTGTTCAGTGTCCACTGTCTGAATTATTCTATTACGTAGCTCATAATTAAGTTTTTCTTTGTGCTTCTGGCTGATATGAATGCGCTTACATTTTCTCGGATGGAACCTCAGATGGATGGAACCCTAGATTGCTCCAATCCGCCATCTTGTTTAGATTCATTTGAAAAGTTTCCTGGCCCTCTTTGCCCGTGATAGTTTTAAAGATCTTAGTGTATCGTCCGCAAATAGATGTATTTCAGACTCAACTTGTTTCAAAATATTCAAACATTATTGTTATTATTATTATTATTATTATTATTATTATTATTATTATTATTATTATTAGACAGCATATGCGACGACTGTACCTTCGTCAATGGTGTTGGCTACATCGGGCATGAAAAGAACTGTCACTACTTTTATCAATGCGTGGATGATGGCCTCGGGAATCTGGTTCCAGTCTTCAAGGATTGTGGTCCACATCTATTCTGGCATTCAACCCAGCTTGCTTGTGTTCGTCCTAAGAATGCAATCTGTCCCAACGGTAAACTTGGTAGTTGATACAAATATGTAAATCAACCATGGTTGCAAGGATAAATCAAGTTCAAAATAACAACTTTCCGTATTAAAATTATAACAAGCGCCTTCTCGTTGCTGTCGCGTTGTAAAATGTTTTCGGATTTTTAGGATTTTATTTAATGTTCAGTATGTTTTCTGATTTTCGGGATTGTTTTATCACACCCAGAGTTATGGGATACTAATTTACAGCCGTTCTTGTGTTAAAATGTAAGCCAAATTGGTCCAGTAGTTCCCGAGATTTCCCTAGATCCAGAATTTTATCAGATTCGGATCATAGTTCTTTTATGCGGATTACAACAAAAAATGGAAATCTCAATGCATGATAAGTTCCTTCGTTGTGTTAAAATGTGGGTCAAGTCGGATTAGTAGTCTTTAAATTACAGCACACGCACGCACACACGCACGCACGCATGCATGCATGCAAAGAACCAGTAGATTCCATCAAATGCAATGAGAAAAGGAACTTTATTGTCTTCTGTAGTAGAAAAACACGTGCTTCCCTGAATGCCAGCAAACTGTGCTGGTCATGCGCAATCCTGGCAAGCATGAGTATACTATTAACGGTTGACTGCACAATGTCCATTTCACCTCTCAATGTTCATTTCACCCGCACAATGTCCATTTCACCTGCACAATGTCCATTTCACTGTCAGATTCTTTAATCACATTAAGATTAGTCTATGGTCGTGTTCTCACTAGAGACTTAATCCTGATTAAGTCTCTAGTAAGAACACGGCCTTAGATGCGGTTTGGGTAGGAAATCTAGCTTTCCTGATATTTATGTCGATTTATTTCGAATACGATTAGCAATTTTTGCATAGCATAGGCCCGTATATCGGATGTACGTTATGATAATTAAAAATTACATAGAAGTTACCCTGATAGCACAGGTTACTGGGCCGACACTGCACCAATACTGGCCCAATACGGCCCGTATTGGCCCAGCACTGGCCCAGTAAAGCGCGTTATCATGATATGCATCAATACGCGGCTTGAAAATTCAGAGGACACGCGCAGTCACGTGAAAATGCGTATGTTATTTTATACGACATTTGTTTTAGACCAATGTTTGTCGTCTACACTTGTCCCTGGATGGGAGCAATGGACAGCCGGATACGAATCGAGCTGTGTAACGTATTCTGTTTGCAATGGGCCGCTAACTGATACGTACGCGTGCTGTAAGCAAGGAGAGAGGTATTCACCGGTCAGCGGGTGTGTTGTTGATCCGACATGCACAGATCCCTGCATATATGGAAGCGATGATCATGGTACCACACTACCACCGAGTAAGTGTCTATTTTAACACTCATCATCAGCACCATCATCATCATCCGCAACACTCCCCCAACCCCCCCCCCCCCCCCCAACCAAACACCCACCCACCCACCACCGGCGCCACATCTCCCCACCACCACCACCATCATGTGTGCTAGCGTTGGCCAAGACCTGATCGCTTTGACCGAGGTAATATTTTAGATGTATATGCAGGCTAAATTCTTTCTAAACGATCGTAATATATATATATATATATTAAGGTGGTGGGTGTGTGTTTGGTTGGGGGGGGGGGGGGGTGTGTGTGGGGTGGGGGAGTGTTGCGAATGATGATGATGATGATGATGACGATGATGATATATGTATATAGGAAGACATTATCATGTAAATAAAACCATGCGCATCAGGGGACGCCACTGGACCTTTCCAGTTTATCCATCCATCATATGACGTTATAATCAACTACGTGACGTGTAGAATGACGTCATAATCGATTACAGCGTGAATGACTCGATTTAGTCTGTCCAAAACGCTTAGTAGTCCGACACGTTGTATGAATTGTATGGCTTTGCTATTTATAAATATGCTGTTGAATATTTTGAAACTAATTTGACCGGGCGCTGTTGTTCCCATAGGCCAACCAAATTAGTTTCAAAAGATGCAACAGCATACCTGTATAATTTTCCGGAAATTGATAGTCTTCGGGCATCGATTGATCCCAACACGGGTGAAGCGTGGGTGGAGCTTAACTAGGGATGGGCGGGGTATAGCTAAAACCGGAAAGGTCCATTATCTGACATCATAATGCAAATTTGTCACGTGTTAGCTGAGGTGTCCGACACGAATGAAAACAGATGTTGGGAATGGGGCCATTTTGGCGGATTTGGGATCTAATGTTCAGTGGGGTCATCTTAGAAATGTAAAACAAAAAAACACACATGATATTACAAATTGTTCTAGGCTTACCTACATTTTGTCTTAGATTTACTGTAAGTACTAGCAGCCGATCGAAAGAAACCAGCCTATAGGGCCTATATGTCATGAATAGGACCTGGGAAATATGTATCCGAATTTATGTTGGTCGCTTTCATTGGGCCAGGCTTGTCAGATTGTAGCGACTTTGTGTTCGGAGTTAGTACTCTAATTGGTTGTAATAGCATTTCTGAACACCTATTACTATCTGGCAATTAGATGGAGGCGGTTTTAGTGGGCTTTGAGACCAATATTCGTTCTTTTAGCGTTATGTGACCAATTCTCATTCGAGGTAAACTTTGTAGGATTAAAGGGATGTATTATCAATACTAACGGTTGAACTAGTCGAAATATTTATGGTTACATAATTATTTGTGTTGAATATAACTTTGTTCAAGTGCCCCACCCTAACGCCGAATGACATGTACATGTACGATATAATCGAAAATCGCGATTATTTTTCCAAAATGATCGCGATTATGAAAACTGAATAATCGTGCACGCCTATATAATCCGATATAGAAAAATCAAACACACACGCCGTCTTAATTCACTTTATCAGCTAATGTTGTTTCATGGTCGTGTTTTTAGTTGCATAATGTATTTATTTTTGTTAGCATGTGACAAAGACGTTCATCCGAGTGGCAACGTGAGGAAATACCTGTGGTTTATTCCTGGATGGACTGACGGAGTCACAATGCTATGCCCCGGGGGGACACTGTTTGACATTGATGAGTGTGTCTGCATTGCATCAGATATACCCTCGGGTAGGTTATTTAGTTAATATGAATTATACTTATCATAACGCTTTGTATAGTCAATTGAAGTCTCCAGTTTTAGCTAAGTCCTACCCATCTTGAGCTAACCTCCACTTACACTTCGGTCGTTGTGGGAGAGATCGATCCCTAAACTCCCTGAAAACTACACAGATAAACTGTTGAATGTTTTGAAACTAATTTGACTGGGTGCTGTTGCTGCCTATGACAGCAGCAGCGCCCAGACAAATTAGTTTCAAAATATTCAACAGCATGTTTATTAAATAGGAAAGACAAACAATTCGTACAACAACGTTTAGTCTGTCATCAAATACGCGTTCATGACGAACTTAACTACACCATTCGTGACGTAATTGAATATGACGTCAGCCTACATGTCACGTAGTTGATTATGACGTCATTTGATTAACTGAGAAACTGAAATCCTCCAGTAACCATTCAATAGTTAATATTTTTCAAGAAAATTAAATTTTCTATCAGTGAATGACCATGCGTAGGTAACTAGAATACCCTTTTTGTAAAAAATTCACCATTGTAATTTACAAAGAGGGCGGTCTATTGTCCTGCAAATACACTTCCCAATATTGCAATAGTGGTGGTTTTGAATTAATGGTAAAAAAATTCAAATTTCTGCATAGTCAGTGCCCATTTGCAAGCCAAGAAAAGACTACCTTTGGAAATTTACTACTGAAATAACTGGCTTAAGTTACCGAGCCAGTCATTCCAATGGTAAATCGTTAAAACTAGTTTATCGATCCTTGACTTGAAAATGGACATTACTCAAGGCCGTCTTTTGCCCGGCTTAACCATTGCACCGGTAAGTTAACTCAAGAGCGGTTAAAGAACCACAGCGTCGGGGGTTGTCAGAGACAAAATGATTACTTGTATCAGTTGATTTGTATTAAGGACCACACCTTTTAGTGAACACTGTCCGTATATATATATATATATATATATATATATATATATATATATATATATATATATATATATATATATATATATATAAATATATATATATATATATATATATATATATATATATATATATATATATATATATATATATATATATATATATATATATATATATATATATATATATATTGTCTTCGTCGTCGTTGACATCTGTCACTTGCGGATTACTATTATGTGCGATAACATTAATCAGGAAATCCAACCAATGGATGAATCCGATCTGTCAGTCAAGCATATGACGTCATAATCAATTACGTCCCATATAGGCTGACATTACAATCATAATTGGGAGTTTTACTCCGTCACGAACCTGGACTAGTCTGTCAGTTGTACGAATTGTATGTCTTTAGATCAATCCCAACACGCGCAAAGCATGGGCGAAGTTTAACTAGATGGATGCATCCACTTTGAGCTATTCCCCGCCCATTTCTAGCTAAGCTCCGCCCTCGTGTTGCCCGTTTTGTGATCGATCGAACACTGCACTCCATGAATTTCAATTTCCAGTGAGCTATACAGATAAGCTGTTGAATATTTTGAAACTAATTTGACTGGGTGCGGGCGGTTGCTATGGCAGCAACAACGCCCGATCAAATCAGTTTCAAAATAGTAAATCGAATGTTTAGTATGGTAAAGACCATACAATTCGTACAACTGACGGACCTTTAAATGTTAACGACGGACTTAGCATCGTCATTATTTGTGTATTTAATTGTGACGCAAACCTACACGTGGGGAAATTGATTATGACGCGTCATATACTTGAGTGACAGATTGGAGTCATCAATTATGTTTGTTGTTTTAGAATGCACAGCAGACCTGTATGCACCGTTAACGGCGGACCTTCTGGATCACAGCGGCAACAGCAACAGCATACACTCCGAGAATGTCGTTATAGAAGAAGACCCCGTCACGGGACTGTTCGCAGGCAGGTTTACTGGTAAAAGTACCATGCGTTTTCTTCGATTTTCCAATTTCGATTACCGGGATGCAGTTGTGATACAATTAGAGTATCGGGAACTGGCAGTCACCGGCAATGACGGTGATAGTGGTCGGATCGAAGGAATTATTGCAAATAGGTAAGTTTGTAGTATTATAGAAGCATTATGATATTGCAGTCAAATAGATCTATACGGCTTCCAGTCATTTCCCGAGGAAATATGCGAACTTTAGGACAAGACTGGTGGCCAAAATGAGATCAGAAATACCGACATACCATTTAGTTACCCAAAGTACATTTCCAAATTATAACTTTCCAGTCCATCTGTTTACTTACTTCCCTCCAACGATAATTTATTAAACCTTTAACACTTATATCAGCCAAAAATCGCTTCTGCAGTGGTTTTCAGAAATGTCGATTTGCAGACCAAGAGAAGACAATTGTTGAAAATTTACAACTGGAATGACTGGCGCGATAACCGCGCCAGTCATTCCAGCGGTAAATTTTCAGCAATTGTCTTCTCTTGGTCTGCAAATTGAAAATTTTCTTTGAGAAAATTGAAATGTTTTTGAAAAAATTTAAGACTAAAAGCGTTAAGTGAGTCGATATTACAATGTGTTTGGCATTTATATGTGGATCACGTTCTAGGATTAAATTTGTCAATACAAAAGTATAAGGCGCGTTACTGGGCCGGTGCTGGGACCAATACCTGGTCAAGGCAGCCATGGGTTGACCCAGTACCGGCCCAGTAACCTGCGTTTTCAGGGCTGGTTCAATTCTCTGGATGGACAGGTTTCCAAGAACCGCTAATGATGTATACTCATACAAAATGGTTATGCACATGAATGATACGACGTATAAATCCACATTATCAGCTAAATTTACTTGTTTTATTAGAGACTTTCAGGAATAGATGGATCGGATCGGTAACTCAAGTATCTGACGTCATAGTCCTAGATGTCACATTTTTGCTGACGTCACAATAAAAAGTATATTAATCCGTAAAAAAAATCGAAAATTCTGCCTCGAAGTGTACGAATTGTATGTCCTTGATAAACCTACCTTTTAATAGACATTCTGTTGAATATTTTGACACTAATTTGACTGGGGGCTGTTGCGAGGATCCCGTGATTAAACATCATGACACAATGACACACATATTGTTGCAGAATACCATTAATATGTGATAATTAAGTTCGATTGGTCTCTTAATGGAACTTTCCTGAGTAATGACGTCATAATCAACTAAGCTGCACATAGGATGACGCCATACTCATTACGCCATATCTGATTCTATACGGCCGTCGTTAACTCTTAATAGTCCTAGACGTTGTACGAATTGCATGTCTCTACTATTTAATAAACCCGCTGTTGAATATTTTGAAACTAATTTTACTGGGCGCTTTTGCTGCCATAGGCGGCAACAGTACCTAGTCAACTTAGTTTCAAAATATTCAACAGCTTGCCTGTATAGTTTTCTGGAAATTGATAGTCCGTTAGTTCAGAGATCGATCTTTCTCAACACGAGCGAGGTGTGGGTGAAGCTCAGCTAGAGATGGGCGGGGCGTAGCAAAAACTGGAAAAGTACATATATGTAATGCATACTTAATAGTGTCATTTCCTTGCAGTGACTGCTACACACTACCAACTGTATCTGTTGGGTATGATCGCGCAGATGGTAGCACACGTGCTCAGGTGGATACGTGGGGGAGTGGAAACGTAGACACCGATATACTTAATGTAAGTTTCGTATCATCATCATCATCATCATCATCATCATCATCATCATCATCGGCGGTGGCGGCGGTGGCGGCGGCGGCGGTGGCGGCGGCAGCCACAGCAATAACAGTAGTTTATACCATAGATTTCAAATGCAATCAAAATCCGTTCCCACAAATAAATTATGCGAGCGTACAGTAAGAAATAAGTAAGAAATAGAAATGTGAAAACTCGCAAAGCGGGAATTCTGATTTCAGCATTTTCAATTCCAGCAATCGATAAGCCAACTGTACATACGTCACTCCAGTCACGGCGCTCTGTATAGGAATCAATAGTAAACAGGCAGGTTGAAAGCGGTGTCGCCTAAATTACCATTAGTGCACCGTGCATGCGATCTTTGTAATTGGTTCTAGTACAGTTTTTCCGCTGAATACGCTCATACACGTTTATTTTTTTTATTAGACATACTTATTTCATCTAAATTGGTTATCAAATATGTGTTGAAAGCACAAAATTAGCTCATTTTCATTGAAATTATAGTGGAAGGGAGATAAATGTCGTCTTATAAGAACTGTCTGAACAAGGAAATTAACGGGTGATATCAAAATTTATACCGGTCGTACCATCTACACCCCAAGTCCATGGACAGACTACTATCCAGTATAATAGAGATCTTGCATACTTCTTCCCAGATATACGTATACTGACAAAATCAAAACAATAGTTACTTATAATCAAGTGAAATGATCCGTAGACAAACAGCATCATGATTTGACAACTCAGTGACTGTTAAATCTTCCTTTAGGCGCCTGGTTCCGAGAACAGATTTAAGAAGGTGGAGCTTGTATACAATGGTCGGCTATTACGCGTGACAGTAGATGGAGTGGTCCAGTCAGAAACAGCTATAGGTAAGAGAAGTGCAAAACGACAGGCCACAATTTAAACCCCCCCCCCCCCCCCGTGTCAACTTAACTCGTTAATAGTCAAGCCGGTCAAGTGGTCTTGAGAAATGTTTATTTGCAGAACAAGAGAAGAGTATTTTTTTGGCAATTTACCACTGGAATTACTGGCTCGATTATCGAGCCAGTCATTCCAGTGGTAAATTGCCAAAAATAATCTTTTCTTGGCCTGTAACCGCCAATGCGACCTAACGGCCTCTGTAGTGGTTGCAGGCCAAAATTGCTCACGCCACCGAAGGCCGGTGTGATTATAATTGCGGTTGGTGCTAATAAGGAAAACAATCCAAAACGTTTTGCTAATCCGCAAACTATTTACAATCTGCCGTTTTCGCATTAATTATATCATAAAATATACAAAACGAGAAAAGCCGATTTTGTACGCGCAGAGCGCCCTGGGGCGTTTTCGCTACAGAACGCAATTCAGTATTTGATATGTCACTGCAATTATCGCCTGAATATATTCCTTTAATTAGACACACAATTCCCTAATATAATCAATGGCTATGACAAATCCATTTCAAATCGATAATATTGATTGCCGTATTTGACAAGCTCGTCACGCTGAAAGGTGACGTCAAATCGCTAAGCAACCAACCTTGCTGCGTTTTAATGTAATGCACACCGGTTAGATGGCTAACTTATTGATGCATCCAATCTGTCACTCAAGTACACGACGTCATATACAATTCCGTCACATATAGGCTGACGTCATAATTGACAGAAATACTCCGTCACGAACATGGAATAGTCTGTCAGTTGTACGAATTACATGTAGTTCTATTTAGGCCTAATACACATTCTGTTGAATATTTTAAAACTAATTTGAGTGGATGAAATATAGGTAGAAACAGGCCCAGTCAAATTATTTTCAAAATATGCAACAGGTTAGCTGTATAGTTACCTTGAAATTGGGGTCATATGAATTGAGGGCTCAATGTACATAAATCGATCCCAATACGAGCAAAGTATGGGCGGAGATTACCTAGAGATGACCTGGCCATAGCTAGAAGTGGATTCATCCAGTTGCCGCTCTAATGGGTAATAAAATTCTTTATAATGTTTTGCGGGAAATACTACGTTTGCGCAGGTCATTCAAGCAACTATACCGAGCAAAACATAACTAATTCTACTGACTTAAAAAATGTACTGATGTTTCTTTGCAGGTAATATCAAATTGATCCCGACTGCTCTTAAACTTGGCGGTATTTGTGACACATATGATGGATTTCATGGCTATATAAGAGAGGTATTCATTCTGGCTGCTTAATACTACTACTACTACTACTACTACTACTACTACTACTACTACTACTACTACTACTACTACTACTACTACTACTACTACTACTACTACTACTACTATTACTACTACTACTACTACTACTACTACTACTACTACTACTACTACTACTACTACTACTACTACTACTACTACTACTACTACTACTATTACTACTACTACTACTACTACTACTACTACTACTACTACTACTACTACTACTACTACTACTACTCCTACTACTACTACTACTACTACTACTACTACTACTACTACTACTACGACAACGAAGACGACGACGGCGGCTGCTGCTGCTGCTGATGCTGCTGCTGCTGCTGCTGCTGCTGCTGCTGCTACTACTACTACTACTACTACTACTACTACTACTACTACTACTACTACTACTACTAACGCTACCGCTGCCGCTGCCGCTGCCGCTGCCGCTGCCGCTGCCGCTGCCGCTGCCGCTACTACTACTACTACTACTACTACTACTACTACTACTACTACTACTACTACTACTACTACTACTGCTACGACAACGAAGACGATGACGGCGGTTGCGACTGCGGCTGCGGCTGCTGCTGCTGCTGCTGCTGCTGCTGCTGCTGCTGCTGCTGCTACTACTACTACTACTACTACTACTAAGCTTATTGGATTATTGTACATAGGTCCTACCTTTCTGTAGGCTACATGTATGTAGGTGTCTGTATGTGCATGTTTATACTTCTCAGGTTCGGATCTACGTATGCATACCGGATGACATTGACATATAAATACTGATGCACAAAGTACAGTCTAATTATGCCAAAGTCCAATGATGTCAGCGACAAAATCACTGCAGTGGTGGTGGCTAGTTCTGTGTACAGATAGTTAATAGTAGGATCTTATTTGTTGAGCAATTATCTGACGTCATATATCAAACACGTCACATGTTAGCCGACGTCACAATCATAATGCCGTAGCTTCGTCCTGAAAATCGAAAAGTCCGTCATAAAGTTGTACGATTTGTATCTTTTTGTTGAGTTTTGAACATTTTGAAACTATCTTGACTTTGTGCGATTGTTGCCATGCAGGTCAACAACCCCCGTCAAATTAGTTTTAAAATATTCAACAGCATACCTGCATAGTTATCCTGAAATTTAAATTCTGAGACTTCAGGATTCAAAGTTTAAAATCGATCGCAACGCGCAAAAAAGTGTCCTTAACTTGAAATGGATCCCAATATTAATTGACAGCTGAAATATTTCAGTAAGATAAATGATATTTCAATTAAACTTCACAAGTGAACTTTGCTCGTGGTATATTTATATACATTGTATTGTATTTAACCTCGTTTCTACGAATCACTCTGCGGGCAGAATGATAAAAAAGTTAATAATATTATACTGTATAGTTTGTATGTACGTAATGGCCCTTTCCGGGTTTAGCTATGCCCCGCCCATCTCTAGCTAAGCTCCACCCAGACCTCGCTCGTGCTGGGATCGATCGATCTCTGAACACCCTGACTATTAATTTCCAAAAAACTACACAGGTAAGCTGTTGAATATTTTGAAACTAATTTGACTGCGTGCTGCTGCTGCCTAAGGCAGCAATAGCGCCCAGTCAAATTAGTTTCAAAATATTCAACAGCATGTTTATTAAATAGCAAAGAATTACAAAGACATACAATTCATACAACGTGTCGGACCATTTGAGATTTGATGACGGTCGATATGGAACCCTTTGTGACGTAATGATTATCACGTTATCATACACGCGCTGAGCTGATTTTGTCGTCATACGAGGTCTGATGATGGATGGACACTCTGGAAAGGTGAATTTGCCCTTTTGTGGCAACAGCGTCCCAAATGTCTCAAAATGCTACTCATACCAATTACAGTTAGCCTTCTAATGGCCATGGCTTTTTCGCCGCATTGATCATAAAATGTTACCGCAAGTAGTCGTTAGGCATTACGGTATATTGGCATTGACAGAGAATCGAACCACAACTGACGGAAGCGCCAAGCATCATAGCCCACACACGCTTCATCCACACCAACGGCGTTGGTGTGGGCTATGATGCTTGGCGCTTTCGCCGGTTGCGGGATCGATTCCCTAGCAATATCATAAGATCTGTAAGGGTCACCGCGTTCATGTTTTTGCTTAGACAATGTTCATTTACTACAGGGCCAGCCATTCCAGTGGTCACTGTTCATAAATACTCTTCTCTTGACTTGTAAATGAACATTCCACAGGACAATTGCAGATGCCTTTTGGCTGACCTGACCTCTCAAGAGTAAAGTTGACGCAAGAGGGTAATATCCGACGATAACAAGAACTATCGATGACATACGGATCCGCAAAACTTCATAGCACCTGTAATAATGGATGAATCCGATCTGTCACTCAAGCTTCTGATGTCATTATAAAAATACGTCACTTGTTTGCTATCTGACGTCATGATCAAAATACACCACTTGTTAGCTATCTTTCTAATGCCATAATTAAAATACATCACATGTTAGCTAGCTATCTGACGTCATAATCAAAATACACCACCTGTTAGCTATCTGACGTCTTGATCAAAATACAATACTTGTTAGCTATCTTTCTAACGCCATAATCAAAATACATCACCAGTTAGCTAGCTATCTGACGTCTTGATCGAAATCCACCACCTATTAGGTATCTGACGTCAATTATCGAAATAGGTCACGTGTTCACTGAGGTAACAGTCAATTTCTGCTTCAAATCTGCGATATGTGTATTTCATCATTGAATAGACTTTTTCAGTTTATCCATCAATCATATAACGACATAATCAACTACGCGACGTATGTTCGTCACGATCAGATAAGTGATGACGGACCAAGAGTTGTATGGGTTGTACGTCTTTACTATTTAATAAACATGCTGTTGTACATTCTGAAACTAATTTGACTGGTCGCGGTTGATGCCATAGTTAGCAGCAGCACCCATTCTAATCGGTTTCAAAATATTCAACAACCTACCTGTATAGTTTTCTGGAAATTGTATAGTTAGGGAGTTCAGGGTTTGATCGATTCCAACACGGGCGCGGTGTGGGTGGAGTTTAGTTAGAGATGGGCGGGAAATAGTTAAAACTGGATTCCTCCATTGTTTAACACTTTGATACCTGCATAAATTTACAGAATACCAATGCCAAGGTCACTACATATAAGCCAAATGAGTTTCTAAATATTTAACATTATATTTTTACAATTGTAAGTGCGTTTTCGAATCGGATATTTGGCGTGTTAAAGGTTAAATGGCGTATAGGTTATCAAGGTAATAATAAGACATACATTTTTTCATATGTCCATACCATTGATAATATCCTTGTGTTGCATAGGATAAACAATCTATTGTGTATCAATAGTGCCTTTATAATCCAGGTTATTGGGCCGGTACTGGGCCAATGCCTGGCCAGTGCGGTCATGTATTTACCCGGTACTGGCCCCCACTAACCTGCGTTATTAGGGTATGGAGATGCGAAAAACTGTCTTCATATTAAAAAGTTAGTGTTCATCTTGCCGGTATTTATACATGCTATTATGTAGCCTAACTTAGTCACTATACTATACTGTGTGGGTATTGACGAAATACTGGAGATTATTAACTGAATTCTTAATAAAGAAGCACAGAGAATTAAGTTAGTTTTTTTAGTTGCTACGAGGGTGGTTACGCACGCGCGCACGTACGCACTCACCACGCACGCACGCACGCACGCACGCACGCACGCACGCACGCACGCACGCACGCACACACCCGTACGCACGCACATACGCACGCACCCACCGACGCATGAACGCACGCACACACGCACCCAGTCACGCGCACAAGCACGCACACAGCCACGCACGTACCCACGCTCACACCCGCGTACGCGCACGCACGCATGCGTGTCCCTATCCATCAATCAATCAATCAGTCAATAGATGAATCGCCTCCATGTCCAGCTAAGCCCCACCCACTTTTTCCATGCGTTTAAATCGGGGGTAACCATTCGAAATCGAAATATAAACACATCAAAATCCTTTCCAACGTAATAATTATTCTGTTGAGTATTTTGAAACTAATCTGACTGGGGGCTATGATAGCCGCAACTGGTTACTGTCAAATTAGTTTCAGAATACTCAACAGCTTAGGCTTACATGTATGTTTGGTGTGAAATTGCGATTCAGGGAATTTAGGATTCAAAGTGTCAAAGAATGATAGCTGAAATTAATAGAACTAGCCTCACACAGAATCTCTCAGCAGTGGATTAATAATAACTAGAGAATATTTACTGAAGTAACTGTAAATCTGCGATGTTTGGCTATGAAGAAATAGTATAAGGCGTCTTCTTACATGACCATTGCCAATATCTGGGCAAGAGGAGTTGATTTCTGGCAAAAACGAAAACTGGTAACTGTGTCAACTAAAGAATAGCCTTGATGTTGAGGTCGGATCACTCCGAAACCATCACCATTTGATCTGGCATGCATGACATACCTTTGGTAACGTTTTTTTGTGGAATATCAAGGGAAAGGTCTGAAGTGTCAAATAACAGAGAAATCTGTGAATTTTGTGTAGGGTGTTTTCGATTAAAAATTTAACATGTCATTCAATCTAAGACTCTTAATCAGCTTTTATGCGCAGGGCCTAAATTGAGGGAGGTGCGGATGGGGTGGGGTAGGGGTGGTGGTAAATTGTGCCAAAACGAAACTGCTATCTGACGACTCTACTGGGTGACCTTGATCTTTAGGTTGGATTACTCCGAAACCATCACCATTGGATCCGGCATACGTAGTATACCATTGGTAAGAATCCCTGAAGTGTCAAATAGCTTTGAAATCGGCAAAGTTTGTGCGTGTGGGGCGGGGGTGGGGGTGGGGGTGGGGGGCTGGGATTCAAATATAACTTTTCATTCAATCTAAGACTCAATCAATTTGTATTGGTAAAAGGAGGTAATCTGTGCCAAAAATAAAAACTTGTATCTTGTGACTCTACTGGGTGACCTTGCCCTAGAGGTCGTATCACTCCAAAACCATGACCATTGGATCCGGCATGCATGATATACCGTAAGTAAAGTTTTCGTGAACATCACGGGAAAAGCCTTAAGGTGTCAAATAAGCGAGAAATCTGCAAATTTTGTGTGGGTGGGTGTACTTAGGATTCAAAATTTAATATGTCATTCAATCTAATCAGCTTTTATGGGTAAAGGAGAGTAATCTATGCCAAAAACGAAAACTGGTATCTAATTGCGACTGTACTTTGTGACTTTGTGGTTCGATCACTCCGAAACCATCACCATCTGCCCCGACATGCGTGATATACCTTTGTAAAGTTTTCATGAATGTCAATGAAATGACCTGTCAAATAACCGAGAACATGCGAAGCTTGTGCGTGTGTGCGTGCGTGCGTGCACGTGCGTGAGCGCATGTGTGTGTGGATGCTTTGGATTCAAAATTTAATATAATCTATGACAAAAACGAAAACTAGTAATTTTGAAGGCCAAGGGGGTGCCCTTCCACCTGGGTGTGTAACCCAGGGGTAGTGGAACACGAAATGACGTCACAACGTATCGTCTAATATGCCCATTGACCTTCTCTGATGAAGAAGAGTTTATTTCTGACAAAAACAGAGACTGGTAATTTTCATTCCCAACGTGTATCATTTCCCTTGGGCATGTGCCCTGTAGACCAATCAACAACTTTAGGACTCCAAGGGTAACCGCCTCAACAATTATGTTAGTGATCCGATCAAAACACCCTATTCATTCCCTATGGGGCCATATTCACTACAATGGCGGTCAAACGTCAAAGTCACCTTTTTGGTGGGCAGACAGCTTCAGAACCCCAAGGGTAACATCCTACCCAATATATGGTAGTTATCCGATCAAAACTCTAGGTGTAACAGCACTTCAAAGATAACTACTGAAAATCCCCATACATTTACTATGTGACTTTTCCCCACGTAACAGCAGTTAGCTAGAAATTCCTTGGGCCATTCCGAGAAAAAAGCACAAGCACACGATTCCAAACTGGGTATCAGAAATTAAACTCTAGAGCCGGTCGGATGAAAACTGTAGGAGGAGATGCGGTGCAAAAATTTGTTGACAAAGAATAAGAAAGAAAAAAAGAAAGACGAAAGAAAAAGAATAACCCTGAGGGATTTTAATACTCTGCGATAGCATCGTAGATTGACTAATTTAGCTTAACAAATCAATCAGAACAGAAACAACACAGAATGGACGAAAACAATTTTAGCTATGCCCCGCCTATTCCCAGCTAATCTCCGTCCACGCATTTCCCGTCATGGGATCGATCGAGCCCTGAATTCCCAGAATCCTAATATCATGGTAAAATACATGAAAGTATTGCATATTTTAAAACTAATTTGACTGGGCGCTGTTGCTGCCTATGACAAAAGAATGCTTATTTAATTGCAAAGACATACACTTCATACGCTTAACGGATTATTAAGCGTTGAGGAGGGACTTAGATACGTCATCACTACGTATTTTGATTGTGAAGTCCCGATACATGTGGTATAATTAAATATGGTGTCATATACTTGAGCAACAGGTTGGATTCATCCATTAAGAAGGAACTGCAAGATCCTGCACCAAACTAGTGAACGGTTGAAAGAACAGTAACCACCACACTCATTATCAACACTGTCTTTGAACAGCGTCTGTCTATACGCGCTGCTTGAGAGGGTCACCCAGTCACCCTCATATGCCGTATAATAATGGCCAGAGAGAGATAAAGAAATCTGAATCTGGGCCTCTCTCCACCCTGATGACAATCGTGCTCATGAAAGCCATTAGATAATTGTTGGTCAATGATGCCTTTAAACCTTTAAAACTCGAATTTGTTAAAGAAAATTTAAATTTTCACATTGAAAATGTTCATTTGCAGATCAAGAGATAATTTTTTTAAATTTACCACTGGAATGACTGGCTCGGTTATCGAGCCAGTCATTCCAGTGGTAAATTAAAAAAAATGGTCTTCGCTTGATCTGAAAACTGACATTCCTCAAGATCACTGCAGAAGCCGTATAGACTTAGAGGCTTAAACTGTGAGCCTGTGAGCCTAGATGCAATGAAACGAAATAAATCGAAACATATAATGATTTTATTCGATAAAAATTAATACAGGTTTTAGTTGTGAATTCGAATTAGGGACTCGTGTCCCCTAATTCAATTTCACAACTTAAAAAAAACAATTATATTAATTAATCTGGAATTAAATCATCTTATGGTAAGACTTATTTGGTTTAATTACATTGAGCGGCACAGTTTAATGTATACAAATTTTGCAATTTTATTTTCAAGCTTTCTGTTGTGAATTTAAGATTTAAGACATTTAAGCTTATTGTGACGATAATGACGAACTAGGCCTAGTGAGACTTCTAATGGTAAACCCAAAATTAACCGTTTGCATCAAATTCACCGCTTTTTGTAAAATCTATCACAATGAGCCATTTTATCCACCCATCATATGACGTCATATGACATCATAATCAACTACGTGACGTGAAGGGTGACGTCGTAATCATGACGTCATGAAAGACTCGATTTAGTCTGTCTTAAACGCTTAATAGTCCGACAGGTGTATTTTTCCAGAAATTAATAGTCAGGGAGTTCAGAGATCGATCGAGTTCAGCACGAGCGAGGTGTGGGTGGAGCTTAGCTATAGATGGGCGGGGCATAGCTAAAACTGTAAAGGTCCATTGGATCAGCGTAAGGACATCACAAGTTACTCGTTTCTTTGCATATTTGCATCGTTATATATATATATATATATATATATATATATATATATATATATATATATATATATATATATATATATATATATATATATATATATATATATATCGATCTCTGTACGCTCTGACAATCAATTTCCAGAAAACCATACAGGTACGGCTGTTGAATATTTTGAAACTAGTTTGACTGGGTGGTGTTGCAACAGCGCCCAGTCAAATTAGTTTCAGAATATTCAAGGGCATGGTTTTTGAATAGAAACGACATACAATTCGCACAACATGTCGGACTATTAAGCGTTTAAGACGGACCAAATCGAGTCATTCCTGACGTCATGATTATGACGGCATCCTACACGTCACGTAGTATGTTAGAATAACTTTGACTCACCACAAACAGACATCCTCATGAAAGTTTATGCTACAACCATTTTCTGTTTCCTGATACGTTAAAGATGCTATCTATACCGAAATACCTATTTTGGCAAATAAAGCTCATTGGCAACGACTTTGATATACTGACCATCTAGCAAAAAGGAATCCCAATTTCAAGGTAATTATACAGGCAAGCTGTTGAATATTTGAAACTAATATGACTGAGGATGTTGCCGCCAATGGCAGCAATTGCTACCAGTCAAATTAGTTTCAAAATATTCAACACAATATAGGCCTATACTATATTAGAAATCCATCAAAGACATACAATTCATTCATTTGACGGACTTTCGAGCATCACGACGGAGTTATAGTACGTCATTACGATTATGAGATCATCATACACGTGACGTAATCGAGTATGGCATCATATACATGGGTGGCAGATCGGATCAATCTATTTTACTTGATACCAAACTGATGTATTTATCATTTATGTTGTATCTACCAACATGTTTAAAAGAGAGCCACAGTTTCGTATTCATGTTCATGTTCACTTTATTTACAACCAGGCTCATTCATATGACGACATTTCCTACAGTCTTATCTGGAACCGAATTTGGGCTCTAATCATACAAAATATAAACACATTATTTATTTTCAAAACAGGATTTATGTCATAAAGTTGTAAGTGGTTGACTCATAACAAGTCCAGAAAGGTGACAAAGGCCAAAATGATAGGCTGGATATCTGCGCAGCTGGAAAACATGCTTTGATACATTGTTCAGCTGATGGAGCCTGTGTACAACAGCTCTCAATCTGTAAATAAATAAATAAATAAATAAATAAATAAGTAGTAGTAGTAGTAGTAGTAGTAGTAGTAGTAGTAGTAGTAGTAGTAGTAGTAGTAGGAGTAGTAGTAGTAGTAGTAGTAGTATTAGTAGTAGTAGTAGTAGTAGTAGTAGTAGTAGTAGTAGTAGTAGTAGTGTAGTAGTAGTAGTAGTAGTAGTAGTAGTAGTAGTAGTAGTAGTAGTAGTAGTAGTAGTAGTAGTAGTAGTAGTAGTAGTAGTGGTAGTCGTAGTCGTCGTCGTCGTTGTTGTTGTTGTAGTCGTTGTTGTCGTTGTTGTTGTCCTCGTTGTTGTTGTCGTCGTCGTCGTCGTCGTTGTTGTTGTTGTTGTTGTTGTTGTTGTTGTTGTTGTTGTTAAGTTGATCATACACCTATGCCTCATGTCTGCCTCGTCATATCCCAGACTGAGACATGACACACTGTTAAGTATGTTAAAGGGGAACGCAAACAGTAAGGGCTCAAAGTACGCCAACGAATGCTTTTGTATACTAAAAAAAAAAGTGACGTCATCGGGTGAATGATTGCAGTGGTATGATAGTTGATAACAGCTCATTCATACGCCATCATATTAATGAGATGCAAGCGAAACACTAGCGTTTGTTAAAGGATAACTAATCTCATCTCTTGATAGCAATTTAGGTGATCTAATATTCCACTCATAAACTAGGCAGGTAATTATAAGCTTTTTATCATGCCGCTAAAGAAAGATATTCAGGCTTAAGTAGCTAAATGTTGGTACATTTCTACACCCTATGATAGCTGCCATAATTTACTTTTCAACCAATCAGAAAAATTCTAATGTGTCTGCCTCGGTATATACGCTTAGTCATAGAGGTGCCATCTATAGTTTGACGATGTAGTGTAAAAGCCACCATACATGTACGTTGTTGACTATTTTGAAACTAATTTGACTGGAAGTTGTTGCTGCCTTAGGTTCGTAAGTTTCATTTATTCTGAAAACACGTGTTGCGTTATCTGAAACCACGTAGTTAACTATTCACACGATGACTTCTGCCGTGAATTTTATGACGTACCAAATTTCATGACTTTAGCCGAAATCTTAGCAGTAATAAATAGATTTAGTGAAAAATTGTTAAATTATTTTCATTCATAAAGTGTGATAACAATTTTAATTTTTGGTGTCTTTTTATTGAAATCTAATACTCGTTTGTGATCTCCTTTAAATGTTGCTGCATTGAATACCAGTAAAAACATCTTGAATGTTGACCATTTGAAAATTTACATTACCTACTAGAACAGACCTACATTAACTATGTATACGTACGGGGTGGATGGGTCTGCATGAACTGTGGTTGCCTGTTGTGTGTGAGCTTACGTATGCGCGCGTGTGTGAGAGAGTACGGTCGCGCGTGCGTTAACATTCTGGACTGTGCCATGAATCTGCTCCTAGAATAGGTGGATAAAGATAAAGGCTTGGATTGGATGGCAAGTTCCTTATCATAAGTATGTTAGACGTAAGTTGTACTTTATACTGGAAATGTGTCGGTATAGTTTCCAAATGTTTCCGAGATAATTGCGTAGAGTGCTATTTAAAGTATATCACAAGAAAATCTAGACCGATTTCTGAAATTGTTAGACTTACGGCGCTCAATGGTCTTAAGATAAGCCTCACATTCTTCATTTGGTGTGCCCAATCCACGTCGGATGAGCTCCATAGTGGAAAACATGTCGCCTGCAATTTTATATTTGCTCGCGCTCACGAGCTCCAGATTGTAGCGTTCAACGAATCTCACCGCCTCAAAACGACATCTGTAAAGAATAATTTACTAATAGTTTCACAGTCTTCGCGGGGAATTCTATAGTTACACTACCTTCCGATTATTACTACCTACTCCCCGAGAAGAAATGTGTATGTGTCCAGAGCTGTATCTCATAAACTACTGCTCTGATCTGATGCAAATTTAACACAGCAATTGGTAACGTTGGATTAAGAGTACACCAGTCAGGCATGTGGTTAGGAATTCTGGTCTTGGGTGTTTGGGGGTGGGTTGGTTGTGGCTGAGTCGTGAACTCCCAGGGAGAATTTGGAAACCGGTAGGGTTTCAGGTGCCATTTACTGCATTTTGCTGTCGATATGGACATTTAATTTTGCGGAATTTGCTGGGAAATTGTTTATCCGACCCAAGATATCGACGATTACTTCAGCGCTGTAGTCCCAAAACATGTATCACATAACCCATATGCAGGCATTACTGATACC
Organism: Chaetoderma sp. LZ-2023a; assembly: GCA_034401795.1. Classification (NCBI taxonomy): domain Eukaryota; kingdom Metazoa; phylum Mollusca; class Caudofoveata; order Chaetodermatida; family Chaetodermatidae; genus Chaetoderma; species Chaetoderma sp. LZ-2023a. The sequence continues at coordinate 37,787,273 of CM067375.1, read as the reverse complement.
TGGAGCAAGGCAGTGCATGCATCTAGTAACTGCAGCATACAGAATACGGGACATGAAGAACCATGGCCACCTTTGGATCAAAGATTTGATATGTATGTACGATTACTGTATTTTGCGGCTGTAGTAGTAGACACATATTACAGTTGAAATCAGTCCTTCTTCGCTTTTGCCCACTGTGTCTTGTCCTCAGCCAACATGTTTAGCTTCCTGAAGTCCATTCTTGACTTGAGTGTACCGAATCTTGCTTTCTTGAGGTTACTTCGTAGCATGCTTAACAGTTTTATGCAATGCCGTCCCCTCCTGGCTTTGAATTTGTTGGCTCCCAAAGATTGGGTATTTGAGATCAAAAAACCAAAAACAACATCTATGCCTTTCTTCCTTTCAATAACAAAGGAAATCTAACTTTAATGCGTGCTGGCCTACATCTGGCCTACATGTGGCTGAAACAGAAACAGCCACCTTTTCTCGGTGTATCTATCGACATATGGCTGCCCTGGGAACAGAACATTGAAACAGTTCAAGCAAATGTTCTCAAAAAAGTTATCACAGTTGAGAAAGCTAGCGGGCACTTGATGGTATGCAAACTAAGAAATATTCTGCTAATTGTGGTGGGGTTGGGGGTGGGACAGTAAGCCTAATTATAGAGTATGCATCCGCTTCATGTACAGCAGCAGCTAACGCCAAAACACAAAGCTAGACAAATTACAAAAATTGGTCCATGGACCATCGTTGGAGCCCTGAAGATGACGATACGACAATTATAGAAATGGATCAAAACCGCGGATATCGAGCCACTGAAGCACATGAGACAATACGCAGTAGTAACACAGTATGAGAAAATTAACCTGTTCACGACGAAGAAGGTCCAAACCGACCTCTGCAGTAGTCTTGAGGAATGTCCATTGGCAGATCAAGAGAATTTAACACTGAATAAGTGACTCGATAACAGAGCCAGTCATTAAAGTAGTACAATTAAAAAAATATCTCTTCCCCTGCATATGGCCGCTCTATACACACATATTTTTATATTCTTGACATCCGTTACATTGAGTAGTCAATGAAAGTAGAAAGAACCATCTTCAGCAACAGAGCTTAAACCTTCATGGTCAAAGAACTACAGAAAATGCGTGAAGATATTTTAGAATCGGAATCTACCCCATGTGAAGAACTCACACGAGAAGACTCAACTCGATAGGACAATTACAGAGAGATTAGAACAAATATAGTTTGAATGAAGGAGCTGGGGACGGTCGCAGAGGAGAAGGTTGAGGAATAACTCTTTGCCGCTGAAAGAAGTTTTCGCTTCTTCAGCTGCAGAACACAGCCACTTATCGCCGCAGCCGTCATCATCGTCGTCGCCTGCGCAGTAGTCGTCGTCGTAGGCGCCGTCGTCGTTGTCGTCGTCGTCGTCGTCTGTATGTCTACTATTTAATAAACCCTCTGTTGAAGCTATAAAATATTTTTGAAACTAATTTGACTGGGCGCTGTTTCTGCCACAGGCAGCAACAGCACCCAGTCAAAGTACTTTCAAAATATTCAGCTGCTTACCTGAATAATTACCTTGAAACTGGAATTCTGGGAATTCAGGATTCAAACTATATAAATCGATCCTAGCATACATAAAGCATTGGCGGTGCTTGGCTAGAAATTGGCGGCGCATAGCTAGCAATGGATCCCTCTATGAGTTCCTTCTAGCCCGGCTAAAACGTATTGTTATTACAAATACAGCGCATTGTATACCGTATTATATATATTGGCTATCATAATTATATCAAAAAGCGGAATTTCAGAGTTCAGTATTTTCACACTGGGTGCATAGCCTCGTTTCCATTTCGTATCAAATTTATCTCACTCGTTTACTAAGATCCCAAATGAGATCTTAGTAAACGAGTTTGATAAATTTGATACGAAGCTCGTTCCAAATACGATCTTAGTAAATGAGTGTGATAAATTTGATACGAAATGGCAACTCTTTGACATCATCCCTACCTCGCCTGGGAAGCGCATGCACTGCCCGTATATGAGTAGATGGGAAAGTCACGAATATAGCCATCGTGTTGCTTGTACAGGAGTGCTACATTGTCTGAAGAGTTGTAACTCGGCAGATATGGTGACTTGTGGTTCGCGTGTTCAAGGTCATTATCCTTGATATTCATGACAAACCATAACAGATAAGGTTCATCCTTGGTTTGAACATCTTCTGAGTAAAATCCTTCAGTTCGATCAGCCAATATCAGGGTGAAGTAGTTTTCTGTAAAAAACCCACCCAGGTAGATAAGGGTTTGTAGACTACACATTTCGTTGGATAGCTAATCCCTCTTGTCTCACAGCGGGGGAAATGTTTGACAATGGTACGTATATAAATTAACCTCTTAATGGACAAGATTTGTAAAAAATTGAAAGGTTAAGCGAACGTCAATCCGCAGGTCAAGAGATGATTGTTTTTGCAAATTTACCAATTGAATTTACAATCATAGCTGTGTGTTGTCCCCCAAATGAATGTTTCCCAAGACCACCGTAGAGGCTGGTTTAGCATGCTCTAGAGTCAGTCATTTCAGCGGTAGATTTTCAAACATAATCTTCTCGTGGCTTCTATATGTGCATTCCTCAATCCCACACCAAAGGCTGTTTTGACCGGCTTGGCACGTATGGGGTTATGCTGACACGAGAGGGCCACGAAAATTACACTTTCCTGCGGTCCGAGGTAAAGACTTCTTACTACAGGGCAACCAAATCTTAACACATTGGTTGCCCCGTGGGACAAACTAGGTAATTTGTTATTTTCAAGGCCTGTATATGTACTCATTGCGAGTATTTATTTTATTTAGTCTTAACCATTTCACACTCAAATTTGTTCAAGAAAATTGAAAATATCTCATAGAAAATGTCCTTTTTCAGACCAGGAGAAAACTGTTTTTGAAAATTTACCACTGGAACGACTGGCTCGGTTACCGAGCCAGTCATTCCAGTAGTAAATTTTCAAAAATAGTATTCTCTTGGTCTGCAAAGGGACATTTCTCAAGACAACTACAGAAGCCGTTTTTGGCTGATATAAGGGATAAAGGGTTAATATAAGGGTTAAGTTGATATTTACAAGGATTCCGTAATCTATGTAGCTTACAACAAGACATATTTTCAACAGAATTTACAGAAATGGGGCGATTTGGACGTACATAATCTAAATGGCATACTTGCCCCTGGGGAAGGGGGGTGGGGACAAAATATTTTCCCTGGTTAAGACAATACATTACATCTAAGAAATAACTTGTTTAAAAACCCAAAAAAACTAAACTTTCTGTGGCCATTTTGAACTTAAATAATTGATTTGATGCCATTGCTGTTTAAGGTAGCAATGGCTTCCAATCAAATTGAGTCCAAAATATTCAATAGAACATTTCTTCTACATCGTTTTCAAAATTGTATTAATTAACATGTTTCTGTTTTTATTTTGGAAATATCGTGACTTATTCATGAGCTGTATGTATGGTGTTTATTTCAGAGAGGTGGACTAAACACATCGTGGCACAAGATAGTGATAATAAAGAGATCCGATCTGCTGCTCATGTAACTGACGTTATGATTAGAACACGCCACTCGTCAGCATATGCAGTAACCAGTTAAATTAGTTTCAAAATATTCAACAGGTTAACCGTGGACTATCGTTACATTGGACTTGATGAATCACACGAAGCCTTACTCAACTATGTCACATATAGGCTCACGTCATAATCAGTTATGTTATGAATGGCGTGATGTAGTCTCTCACAGACGCTTAATAGTCCGACATGTTGTACGAATTATATGTCTGTACTATTTAATAAATATTATGGTGAATATTTTGAAAATAATTTAACTGGGCGCTGTTGCTGCCATAGGCAGCAACAACAGCCAGTGAAATTAGTTTCAAAATATTCAACGGCTTACATGAATAGTTTTCTAGATATTGAGATTCAGAGAGTGCAGTGATCGATTTATCCCACACGGGAAAAGTGTGGGTGGGGCTTAGTTAGTAATGGGCAGGGAATAGCGAAAACTGGATTCATCTATTACGATTCTAGGAGTTCAGTGTTCAAAGGACTGAACTCGATCCAAAAGCGCTTACAAAGTATGTGGAGTTTAGCTAGAAAATGGGCAGCGCATAGCGAGGAATAGATCATTCAAGGCCCCTAAAGAGATATCGAATCTGTTACTCAAGTATACGGCGTCATGATCAATTACGTCACATCTGAGCTGACGTCACAATCATAACGACGCATCGCTCGCCATGAAAATCGAAAGGCAATCACTAGTGTGTGTACGCTGTCGTCGTCGTCGTCGTTGCCGCGGCAGGCTTAGTCGTCGTCGTCGTCGTCGTCGTCGTCGTCGTCGTTGCTGTTATTATTATTATTATTATTATTATTATTATTATTATTATTATTATTATTATTATTATTATTGCTGTTGCTGTTGCTGTTGTTGACGACGACGACGACAACGTTGCGTATCCGACTCTCTACGATGTGTTTCGGCATTCTTTATCTTGATCACGGGCATGTGTCTAGCTCCGCTGCACTGAACGTATGCCCATCTAGTAAACACTTCCTATCCACTCCCCTGAAAGAAGAATACAAGGTGTACGAAACCCCCACACAAAAAGGAAATAAAGAAAATATATGTGTGCTTCTCAGAGAGATCACTAAAATAATTACTGACTGAGCGAGTACGAACACCTCCCGCCAATATCAACCTAAAAGAATATTCAAGCCATCTCTATGCTTTTTAGATTAAACATATGAGTTGCATCTTACCACTTAGTGGGACAGAGATTCAGTCAGCCAATCATCCGGCTACTCATCAAGCCAGCCAGCGAGCCAGCCAGCCAGCCAGTCAGCCAGTCAGCCAGTCGTCCAGCCAGCCAATCAGCCAGCCAGCCAGCCAGCCAGCCAGCCAGCCAGCCAGCCAGCCAGCCAGCCAGCCAGCCAGACAGCCAGCCAGTCAGTCAGTCAGTCAGTCAGTCAGTCAGCCAGCCAGCCAGCCAGCCAGCTGAGTGATCTCATGGATGGTCGTTCATTCTGTCAGTTGGTGGGTCGGTCGGTTGGTCGGTCTGTCAACCAGTCAGTCAGTTGGTTGGTAGTTGGTCACTAGGTCGCTTGATAGGTTGGTCAGTATGTTAGACAGTCCTCTTAGCCGGTCGGTCGGTCGGTTGGTTGATCGCTCTGTCCGTCAGTTAGTTGGTCAGTCGGTTTGTAAGTCAGTTGTTTGGTCGACTGTCAGTCAGTCGCGTAGTTGGTCGGTCGGTCGATCAGTCAGTGGGTCAGTCAGTCGGTCAGGCATTCAGTCAACCAGCCAGCCAGCCAGCCAGCCAGCCAGCCAGCCAGCCAGCCAGCCAGACATGCAAGCATGTAGCAAGTAGGCAGGCAGGCAGACAGACAGACAGACGAACAGACATACAGACAGATAAACAAACAGCCAGGCAGGCAGGCAGGCAGGCAGGCAGGCAGGCAGCCAACCAGACAGGCAAGCATGCATGCATGCAGGTAGGCATGCATGCATGCATGCAGGCAGGCAGGCAGGCAGGCAGGCAGGCAGGCAGGCAGGCAGGCAGGCAGGCAGACAGACAAGCAAGCAAACAGGCAGGCAGGCAGACATACAGGCGGGCAGGCAGGCAGGCAGGCAGGCAGGCAGGCAGGCAGGCAGGCATGCAGGCAGGCATGCATGCATGCAGGCAGGCATGCATGTATGCAGGCAGGCAGACAAGCAAGCAAAAAGGCAGGCAGGCACCCAGGCACACAGGCAGGCATCCTTATAGGCAGACAGTCAGGCAGATTGGCAGGCTGGTAGATGGTAAAATTCATTAATGAATTAATTAACTGATCCAAGAATACATACTACAAGTCAAATTTGACACCGCACATTGGCCCAATACTCTCAGGCTCACTGTGGAACCAAAACGCAATTTTGTGAGTGAAGACGCTATGGTACGGAATGAGTGGATCTGAAAATAAATAAATAATACAAATACGCCAAACTGTCATTGAGCCTTTCCGGTTTATCCAGCCATCATATGACGTCATAATCACCTACGTGATGTGTATGATGACGTCATAATTATTACGTCATAAACGGCTCGATTTAGTCCGTCTTAAACGCTTAATAGTTCAATGCGTTGTACGAATTGTATGTCTTTACTATTTAATACACATTGTAGAGAATAGTTTTAAACTAATTTTACTGGGCGCTGTTGCTGCCATGGGCAAAATATTTAATAGCTTACCTGTATAGTTTTCTGGAAATTGATAGTCAGGGAGTTCAGGGATCGATCAGCCCCAACACGGGCGAGGTGTGGGTGGAGCTTAGCTAGAGATGGGCGGTGCATAGCTAAAACTGGCAAGTATTACTTTGAACAAAGAAGCCCCAGAATCTCAATTTCAACGTAACTATCCAGGTACACGGTTGCGTGTTTTGAAACTAATTTGACGGGAATCTGTTGCCGCGGTAGACAACAGCTCCAAATCAGATTAGCTTCAAAATATTAAACAGAATATTTATTGAATTGTACATGGGTTTTCGAATTCTGTCTTTCGGTTTCAGTTGGGGGGATTCACTTTAATATGGCGGCTATATTTGACTAACGCGTGTGGCTGTGTCCAGTGGGCAAAGTTATGTTCGTGGATGCGCGTGAAGGGATGTGTGTTATGTAGTTACCTTCCTTAGTGTCTGAATAATATCTGCGCAGATACGCTCTTTGATGCGCAATTGCACTTTTGTGTTTCTCTGGTAATAATAATAATAATAATAATAATAATAATAATAAAAATAATAATAATAATAATAATAATAAAATTCATTATTGGTTAAAGTTACAATGAAACTTTCGAGTTTATCCATCCATCATATGACATCATAATCAACTACGTGACGTGTAGGATGATGTCATAATCAATTATGGCATGAATGACTCTATTTAGTCCGTCTTAAATGTTTAATAGTCCGACACGTTTTACGTATTGTATGTCTTTACTATTTTATAAACATTTTGTCGACGATTTTGAAACTAATTTGACTGGACGATGTTGCTGCCATAGCAGCAATTGCACTCAGTCAAATTAGTTTCAAACTATTCAACAGCTTACCTGTATAATTTTCTGGAGATTGATAGTCAGGGATCGATCCCAACCCGAGCGAGGTGTGGGTGGAGCTTAGCTATAGATGGGCGGAGAATATCTAAAAATGGAAATTCCCAAAGAGCGATGCTCCCCCACACCTTACATCGCATACACTCTGCTTATGACACAGCTGTTCGAAACACAGAATAATTGAAGCTACGCGTATAACAAAACAGTAACCATGAATACAACATTAGACTAAGAAAGAATTTCAACAATATCACGCGCCAAATCAGTGAATGTTAGAAAGAACTAATCATTCCAACCAAGGGCAGATGACCAGTCCTGGTAAACGAGGTCACTTCCAATGATGATTGTTGTAAAATGTTCAGATCAGCCAAAATATTAAGAATCAGCACGTCACAAAGGCCACTCGATATATTCAACTCTGATCATAGATTTGGATATATTGGCTAGATGGCTCACGCCCATACCCTCATCATAGGGGCCTAGTTGTCGTAACCGCCTGGGACGTGAGTTCAGTAAATTGCAATTGCGCGTGTCCGGGTATTCACCGACTGGCGGACGCAGACGACCAGCTGCACATATGGCCTTCAACAATCACTAAATTATCTTTTGGTAATTTGAAGAGAAATTGAACAGATGCAAATTTACATCTTTTTATCAGAAAATAAACTATTGGCTATATTAATCTGACACTTTATTTGATATGTGTTATAGGTTTAATAGCAAAAACATATTATTTTGGATACTATTCATCCGGTGAAAAAATACTGAACTCTGATATGGCGCTTTTGAGGGGATCATGCACAAACTAGCAAGCATATACTATATCTACGACTCTGATGGGCAGGTCATTGGCTGTGGCCAGGGAAAAGCCTAGACAAGCAGAGAATTAGTTAAAAGCCAGCTCACAGATACAAATTGACGATGAGACACTATCACCGTTTGACAGCCATCCAAGACAACTGCGAGAGCCAGCAACAGCAGCCGAGGTTATAAAAGCAATGGCATCCGTGTGGGCCAAACGACATCGACGGCGAACTCCACAATAATGCTACTGGTACGAACTCATCAACCGTCACACAGATCATATCATCAACTCTGCCTTTGAACAATACCTCTCTACAGATGCTGTGCGAGAAGGCTCATTCAGCCCTCTGCTTAAACACAAGAAATCACATGAACCTCTCTTTAACTTGAAGCTAACACTGCTCTTGAACCGCATTAGAAAAATTATGTCAAATGCAATCATATTTCGTATCAGACGTAAGATTGATAGATTTCCCGGAAATTAGCTAACATCAGCGGGTCTATGAAAGCATTGGTCCTTCTACAAGATGGGAATCGACATATCTCGTACAGTCGATACCATCAAGATACCACAGATTCTTATATTCCTGTATCAAGATAAGTGTGATGATGACGAACTACGATTTGTGAGACTGCTACGGGCAATCACAAAATTAATTGTTTACATCAAATCAACGTATTCTGCAAAATCTGAGACATCAATAGAATCACCACAGGGGATAGTTTGTTACCAGTGCACATTGCCTGTTGCCTCGCTGCAGGTCTATCACCCTCCATGTCAAAGCTAGGTATGCCACTGCAGATGACTATGCAGATGATGCTGAGGTCATGGGTGAAGAAAATCGACCATTTGATGAACTGTTTCCGAATTCCAAAACAAGCAAAACAACTCAAAGTCGCATACCTGTTCATAAGTGAAACAAAAATGGAGCTCACACATGTATCCCTGTCCGGTGCAAAGGGAAGGAATGATGAAGGCACAATGAAACTTTCCAGTTAATCCATCCATCATAAGACGTCATAATTAACTAGGTGAATGACTCGCCTTAGTCCATCTTAAGAGCTTAATAGTCCGACAAGCTGTACGAATTGTATGTCGTTACTATTTAATAAACATTCTGTCGAATATTTTGAGACTAATTTGACTGGGCGCTGTTTCTGCCTTAGTTTTCTGGAAATTGATGTTCAGGGAGTTCAGGGACTGATCGATTCCTACACGGGAGAGGTGCGGGTGGAGCTTAGCTATGGATGGTTGGGCATAGGTAAAATTGGGAAGGTATATTCCCTGGCCGAGAAGAAGTTGAGAATAGCAGAATCCTGGGTTCACTCCTCTGCAGTTTAACCAACACTACAAATAGTTATGCACAAGAAAATATTGCTTTTCCGTCTTTCTCTAAGATATGGATACACGGTTCTGAAATTCCCATGAAAGTCAAGATGCACACACGCCTATACAATGCTATAGATGTCTCAACAACGCTCAGCAACTACAAATATATCGGCAGCTCCAATGGGCTTCCTGAACGAGCTCAATGATTGACATCGCAACCACTTGTGTGCCATAAAATCATAAATGACCACACCTCCAAATTTCAAACAACACACGTTACCAGCTATGTAGCGCGCGGGAGTAGGGTGACAGTGATGGCCAATGTTTTGGGCATGTTCTCCGAATGCCAGAGACTACGCCAATTCACAAAACATTGGAATTTCAAAACTAGATTCCACCAAGTATCAAGGAAGTTGAGGACACCGTAAATGCTAAATATGGATTCATCCATTATGAGACGTTGACCTTCAGCATGCCACTTAAGCTACGACTATCGAAATTGGTTATTACTGAACTCAAAACCTTGATATAAATACAGCATAACACTATCAACATCTACATCATTAGTAATTTAAAGACGATTTACATTCTTTTCACTATACGATAATAATTATTTTAGCCGGACCAAGCGGGATAGTCGTCGCTACTAATTGCTAGTAGTAGTAGTAGTAGTAGTAGTAGTAGTAGTAGTAGTAGTAGTAGTAGTAGTAAGTAGTAGTAGTAGTAGTAGTAGTAGTAGTAGTAGTGGTAGTAGTAGTAGTAGTAGTAGTAGTAATAGTAGTAGTAGTAGTAGTAGTAGTAGTAGTAGTAGTAGTAGTAGTAGTAGTAGTAGTAGTAGTAGTAGTAGTAGTAGTAGTAGTAGTAGTAGTAGTAGTAGTAGTAGTAGTAGTAGTCAAAGTAAACGCACGCGTTTATTTATCTCTGCAATTGCTGCCCGAATTTGCTAGTTTCTAGCGCGATTTTGTAGATAAATTTTATACATATATTTCGTATTAGTATCTCCTTTCAAACTTTATTTTTAATTTGTAAATTCTTGTCTTGGTTGGAGCGGATTTTGTGTCTCATTTTCTAAAGGCACGCCTCTTAGGTGGCGGTTTCCGCCATTTAATAAGTCTCCTCTTACTGTGGTCAATGCAAAGCAGTTCTCCCCGCGCCAGTATGATATTTCTATAGTTCGTTGGCTAGCTCATTATATTTGGCAAGATTGCTTGAGTGAGTAGATTTAATTCCTTTGTCATTTGTAAGCACAAGCCTAGTTCTTTGATTATATAAATCTTTATAGTCGGTTGGCTGTCCTCGGTCAACTCGAACAGACTAACAAATATATGACTGTACTATCTATTCATATATTTGTTAGTATACTTTAATCGGTTAAGTGTTAGTGAACCACTTAATAAGTGGTTCAAACTAACAAATATACGACTGTACTATCTATTCGTATATTTGTTGGTAGGCGTCAGGGTTTCAAAAGGGGACACTATTTATTTAGTGTTTAGCTCTTTCCCTGACGTCAGGGTATTATATATTTGTATTATTCCCTATTATATATTGTAGTAGTATGGTTTTCCTCTTTTAAAAAACCCACCATGGCAACCTCCTATAAGCGTACCCTGAGTCTTAAAATCACGACAAAGGCTTGGGGTGTTTCGGCAATAGAGGCGTATTATGGGTTGAATGATGCAGTTGGGGCAGGCCCACAGGTCTTTCAAGGTCTCATTAACGTTTCCAAATCTGTATGGAATGTCATTGTGGTTAATGAACGTGTGAAGGAAAAGTTGCTTGACGAGGTTCTTGTCGTGAAGGGCGAGGTGTGTAATGTGGAGGAAATAGAATCTGATCATCTGTTAGTTAAGATGAAGGCTCCGTTAGAGATCCAAGATTAACGGGTTATCAATCAATTGATCAAGTATGGCAAAGTAGAAAAGGTAGAACACGAAACCTCTCCATTTGATCGAACTTTAGAAAATGGCATCAGAAGAATTTGGTTCGAAAAGGTAAAACAACCTCTCCCAAGTAAGGCCACGGTAGATGGTCGATTTATCTTGCCATTATGTTGCAGGGGGCAAATCAAAGAGTGTAGAATCTGTTTAAGTACAGAAAATCTTGCAACAGATTGCCCTAACAAAAACAAATGTCTAGTTTGTGGGTCATCTGATCATTTTAAGTGGCGATGCCGTAGAACAAATCTGTCAAAAAATGGTGCTGATAAAAGTGCAGAACAAGTTGTGTATGAAGAAAATGCCATAGATCCGGTAGTTGCTGAGATTGTAGATGAAGTCCATGTTAATGAGAATCATGGTGAAAAAACTAAGAATCCAATCGCTGTAGTTGCAGGTGATGAAATAGAGGTTCTAATTGAGGGGCTAAGTCTTACTCCAGTAACAAGTCAATCCAAGTTTGATGTCAGAGAGGCTAATTCTACACAAGTTGAAGATGATGATCAATACCCTCAGGAAGAAAGATTTAATGTAGGACAAGTAAAATTCAGGTCGCAAGATACTGAAACTAACTCTGATTTTCCACTGAGTACACTCAATCTAGACTATTTAAATAATATAGAGAAAGTAATTGGTGTCTCGACTCGATTGAGTGGAACAAAGTGACAGAAAGATGGAGACAGTTCTGAATCAGAAATAGAGGAAAGTGATATAGAAGACGATAATATGTCAGTGGCTGAATCTGATATATCCATTCAAACACAGCGTTCTAAATCACCTGATGAAATGGTCATGTACAGGTCAGAGGCAGGAGAGGTGTTAGTTCCAGATGTGATGGCAAAAGGGGTTAAATATAGCCATCTGCGTCATGATTCAGATATATTAAAATATAAGCATTTAAAAAAGTTGAACTAAGTAGTACAGAGTTTGAGAGTAAAATAGGTAAATGGTCTAAGAGAGGGTCGAAAAAACCAAAATCTAGTTAGCTTTACAATGGCGGCTGTACACATCATTTTATTAATTTTATGCTAATTTGTACACTCAATTGTAGAGGCTTAAATAGTGACATAAAGCAGCGTCACTTACTAGAGACTCTACAAAATGAGCAGATTGACATTGCTTTGATACAGGGAACAAAGATTCAGAAGTCAGAATTATACGATAATTTGGAAAAGATTTCTGGATCCAGAATATTCTATTCGTTATCCCAAGATAATAGTGCTGGCATAGCAATTCTTATACTCCCTCGTTGTTCAGCCTATGTAAATATAATTTCTTCACTATCAGATGCAAATGGTCGCTGGGTGAGAGTCACGCTAGATATACAACAAACACGTTTCACGTTACTGGGTATATATGCACCTGCATCTCATCAACTACATCGTAATTTTTTAATGAGATGTCTACAACAGCACAAGATAACATCACTGAGAACTTAGTAATGAGTGGTGACTTTAATTTTGTCGTAGATAAAGAAAATGACAGGAATGCAACTTCAACTTATACTGATACATCACATAGACTATTAAAACAAATATGTGATAATGAAAATTTAGTCGACACCTATAGAATATCAAAACCTCACGGTAAAGATCTTACATGTTTTTCGGCAGATGGTAAAGTTAGTTCGAGGATCGACAGAATTTATGTGAATAGTTTGTTGACAGGGTACTAGCGAGATGTTAATATTAAGCCGGTCGCATTCTCAGTTCACAACAGGGTTTGTGTAACCTTTGTCAATGCTGACTGGGTAACAAAAGGGGTCCGGGTTTGGAAATTAAACACAACACTGTTGGGAGAAGAATTTTATAAGAATAATATAGAGAGTTGTTGGCAGCATTTGATTAATAGGAAAGCATCATCTAAGAGCACATTGCAATGGTGGGAGGATGTAAAACTGGATTTAAAGTATGTTTCCCGACATTATGTTATTAGAAAAGCACGGGAAGTACGCAAATGCAAGAAAAAACGTCATCGATCACTGATGAAAATTAATGCTAAAGTAAATAATGGTGAAGATAATTATTATGAATTACTGGTTAAGATTAAAAGTAAAATAAGAGATATAGAACAATATGAGTTTGAGGGTGCAAAAATTAGGGCAAGCGCCAAGATGCATGCAGAAGGGGAAAAGCCAACCCGATATTTTTGCACATTAGGAAAAACACTGGCAATAGATAAGGTGATGTGCTCATGAAACATGCTGGATGGGTCAACCGTCTTCACCAACAATGAAATGAGTAATATTGTATGCAATTACTATGAGTCATTGTACAAGTCAGAGGGAATTGATGAAGATGCAAAATTGGATTTTCTAGCAAATATAGACAAAAAAGTGTCAGACACAGATAGTGAATTCTGTGATCAACCCTTAACACTAGAAGATTTAACTAAATCCCTTAAAGGTATGAAACTAGAAAAACCACCTGGGTGTGATGGCCTTCCAGTTGAATTTTACCGGAGCTTTTGGCACCTTGTAGGTCCAATAATGGAAGAGTTAGCAACTGAATTTTTGAGACAGGCCATTTACCACCAACTATGGCTAGGGCATACGTAAGGCTAATATATAAACGAGATGACAGACGTCTAATTCAGAATTACAGACCAATTTGTCTACTATGTGTAGACTACAAAATAATATCCAGAGCACTAACATTAAAACTTGGTAGTGTTTTAGGATAAATCATTGGAACAGAGCAGACATGTGCTGTGCCTTGGAGGACAATGTTAACCAATACCATGTTAATAAGAGACCTTATACAATTGGTTGAGATGGATAGTATCCCTTTAGCTGTGATTGCCATGGACAACAAAAAGGCATTTGACCTGTGGAATGGGATTTAAAAAAAATTCTTTGCAATCGTTTGGGTTAGGCAAACACTTTATTAAATGGGTTAGGATTTTATATACGGATATCAAGAGTAGCTATTTAGTGAACAATCAATTAGCCAGAGAAATTGTCTTAGAACGTGGTGTTAGACAGGGGTGTTCCCTATCGCCATTATTATTTCTGATTGTGATGGAATCACTTGGCATAGCATTGAGGCAAAATAATAAATTTCAAGGCATATGTATTCGTGGCTTAGAAAGACCACTTAAGCTGTCACAATATGCTGATGACACAACTGAGTTTGCTAGTTGAAACAATGATTTTACAATTTTAAACCAAGTACTAGAAGAGTTCCAAAATGCGTCGGGTTTGAAAATCAATAAAGGAAAATCCAAAGGATTATTTTTTGGGCCATGGAAAGAGCGGAATGACCAGCCACTTGAAATCAATTGGTCTAATGATACCATTAAGATTTTAGGCATCTATTTTAGCAGGAAACCGAATACAACACACAATTGGGATGAACGAGTATCTAAGCTTAAGAGAATATTAGCAAATTGGAAGCGTCGTCGTCTTTCAATTTTTGGTAGAGTGTTTGTTGGCAACCACTTGGTATTATCTGAGTTATGGTATACAGCATCTGTTGTATACATTCCAAAACATGTAGAAAAGAAGGTTAACGAGTTGATATTGTCATTCATATGGGAAGAAAAGAGTCATTTAGTTTCCAATCGTGTTCTCAATAATGCTAAGTTAGAAGGAGGACTTGATTTAATTGATATTAAAGTGAAATGTATTTCTTCAAGGCTAAAATTTTTGAATGATCTTATTACATCAGATGCGACGTGAGCATCTGTTTCACGAGCTCTCATGGAGAGAATTGTAGAACCATTTCAGGCGGAGTGTGTTTCTACCTCAAAGAAGCCACCTCCGAATAGCCAAATGATACAAGATGTGTTTAAAGATCAAGTTAAGGAGTTACAAATATTTGACATATACATGCCTCCACCTACGTGGTGGAAGGAAGTACTAGAACAGCAATT
>CM067375.1:37734714-37767214 GCA_034401795.1 Chaetoderma sp. LZ-2023a | reverse complement strand
CATGAGTTTTAAGTTCGGCCCTGTGTGTTAGGATCGATTTATAGTTTGAACCCTGAATTCCCAGAATCCTTAGCCGTAGACAGCAACATCGTCCACCAAAATTAAAAAAAAAAAATACTGGTGTCCTTGCTATTGACACAGTAAAAGAAAGCATATTGATATCAGAATGGTAAGGGTTAAAGACTTCGACTGATTTGTTTAACTCATAAGACGCATTCCAACAGATCTCTATGTCTCGAGTAGATGTGGTAAGATGCGGTCAGCCTACCTTTATCAGCTGTGTAGGTTAGGTGTGCCACACAGCCTTCCAGCGCTGTCATAAGACCCATTTCTTGTTGGAACCATGGGTACCACGGGTCGGAGTGCACAGTGAATCTTAATACAGATTCCAGTTCAAGGTCATAGTCGGATACGAACTGAGTCTGCATGAAGAAACACCTGCGCAAGAAGGAAGAGAATATTAAATACCTGCTTCGGATAAACTTGGACAATTGTGGTGCTAGATGACGTGATTGAAAGATGGCACGTGACCTCGAACCACTATATTCTGATGCTATAGACGGATTTATTTCTAACAATACCACCCAGGTCCATTTCTAACTAAACTCTGTTAATTTCTTAGGAAATGTCAATTTCAGAGCAAGAGAAGCGTATTTTTGAAAATTTACCACTGTAATGACTCGCTCTGTTATCGAGCAAGTCATTCCAGTTGTAAATTTTCAAAAATGGTCTCTTCTCTGTCTGTAAATGAACATTTCTCAAGACCACTGCAGAAGCCGTTTTGGCCTGATATGAAGGTTAAAGTGTTAAATCGATTTTAATGCTTTGAATCCTGAATTCACAGAATCTTAATTTTGAGGTGACAAATACAGGTAATAATAATGCTGATGAATATTCATTGGGACATTCTCAACAATTGGATGGCGAATTTGCCGTACGAGTTGTCTTTCTCTAGTTCCTGAATTAGCCGTCTGACTAAGAGAGCTTTGTGGCGCTGTTATTTTCCCCCGTAGCTGACCATTTGACCATTAACCATGCGAATCTTCACACATTCAGCGGTGCTCTTTGTTTCCCGCCACGCGCTCTTGGCATTTCCTCTAATGTCGTTTTTTCCGAAAACAGAGAGGCGGGAGTAGTCTGAAATCTATGTTTCTAAATAAAACACTGGAAAACTGTTGAACAACATATTTTAAAACTAATTTGACATTAAACTGCTGCCGCCTATGGAAATTCAATGGCATATGGCAGCAACAGTCGTTGTTGTCTTTGTTTATTAATTTATAAATTCACCATCTGCATAAAATTCATATAGATACTAAAGACGTCATTTGATTGTGACGTCAGCTAACAAGTGACCTATTTTGATTATGACGTCAGATAATGGACCTGTCCAGTGTATTCATCAATCATATGACGTCTTAATCAACTACATGATGTGTAGGATGACGTCATAATCTATGGCGTCATGAGTGACGTAGATAAGTACGTCACGAACGCATAATTGAAGACTGACTAGTGTTGTTGTACGACTAATATATCTTTAGTGTTTAATAATGATGCTGTTGAATATTTTGAAACTAATTTGACTGGGCGCTGTTGCTGCCATAGGCAGCAACAGCACCCAGTCAAAATAGTTTCAAAACATTTAACAGCGTACCTGTATAATTTTCCGGAAATCGATAGTCAGGTCATTCTGGGATCAATCGACTCCAACTCAAGAGAAGCGTGGGTGAAGCTTAGCTAGAGATGGGCGGGGCATAGCTAAAAATGGAAAGTTCCATTAAGCGACAGATCCGATTCGTCTAATGGCTCCCATCTTTTGACCCACCCCCACCTCCCAAAAAGATGACTTTGTTGATTTAGGGACAATGCTTCAAAAGTTTCTACTCTTTTCATTGGTGCCAGCCTTGCATGCTCACTGCCACTAAAATTATATGACGTCATGCTCAATGGACCTTTACAAGTTTATCTATTCATCTTTTGACGTCATAATCAGCTACGTGACGTGTAGGATGACGCCATAATCATGACGAAATGAGTCTGCGTAATATTCCGACTCGTTGTATGGATTGTATGTCTTTAACATTTAATAAACATTCTGTTGAATATTTTGAAACTAATTTGACTGGGCGTCCGATCAAATTACTCTCAAAATATTTACCAGCTAACGTGTATAGTTTTCTTGAAAGTGATAGTCACGGCGTTCTGCGATCGATCAATCCCAACAGGAACGAGGTATGAGTGTAGATTAGCTCGAGATTAGTGGGGCATGGCTAAAACTGGAAAGGCCCATTACGTCACATGTAGGTTGATGTCACAATCATAACTGGCAGAGAATACCCCAGTGTGCATATCTACGAATATAGTTTCCTAGTGAACTGTGTTAATACGGTAGAACGAACGCCTTTTCAAACTTACTTGCACCAAACCTTAAGGCATATATTGGAGCCAGGAGAGCTTTGTTCCAGAGACTTCATACTCAGATGGACTTAAAATGCCATCCATCAAATGACAGCCGTATGGTGTCTCCATAAGCCGTGTTTACCTGGCACGCGGAATGCGGAAAGCAGGTTGCGGAAACGGAACACGGAATATACTTCAGACCGCTCTTTACTATTTTCCTTCATCTATTTACCTGCACGCGGTAAGCGGTATGCTGAACACGGAACGCCGGGATGCGGGAAAAACCGCTCGCTCGGTGTAGCGATTTTTTCAGACGGAAAAGATTCCGTTGCGGGATAGAGCACATGTAACCTAGCAATGAAAGGGTAATCCAAGTAGTTAAAGCTGACGCATCGTCTAAAATATTAAGAACTAATTTGTCGAAAAAATTAGGAAATCAGTTATACGATAATTACATGTTGTTAGATTAGCCCAAGGTATCATTTTGAACCTAGTCGTCAGTATCAGCCTATTTTGGATGTACATCTCTCGCCTCCGCACATACACATTTTGTAATGGTCTCAGTGGAAAGCTAGATATCAAAGCATAACACAATTTGTTATCGGTTTTGAAAGAATATCGCAATATCACCAATAAAAATGCAATAAAATAACGCAATGATACCGCATGCAGCTAAATGGTACACGCGATATTTTACCCGCATTCCGCGTACCTGCTTTCCGTTCTGCGTTCTACATTCCGCACCTCGCGTGCCAGGTAAACGCAGCTTGAGACTGCTGTGACGCGCGCATTTGACCCTTTCATAACGAAGCCAAACACATCCGGCCTCTGTAGTGGTTTTGAGGAATGTCTACTTTCGAGAGAAAATTGTATTAAAGAAAAATCGCCATTGGAATGATTGGCTCGATAACCGACCCAGTCTTTCTAGTGGAAAACTTTCAAAAATAGTTTTCTCTTAGCCTGCAAATGGACATTCAATAAGTACATATTTTGATTTTCCAGACCAAATTTAGCCATTAAAGGGTTAAGAGCCACATCTATAATCTTCTAACTTTACCTGTTCATAGCGTCACAGCCGTTGCCCTTGATCACGTATTTGCCAACGCAAAGTTGTTATAGATAAAGTCTTTCTGACGATACAAGAACACCTGCATGTGATTGCTAAATGTAGATGCTTCCCATTCTCGTACCATATAACCATTTTCTACATCAGAACCATGAATATTCAGCACCATAAGATGTAAATATGGTTGATCAAGCGTGCCATATACATCATATCCCTCCAAATCACGATCTACTATAACCAACGCATACAGACCATCTAATAAAAAAAATAAAAATAAACAAATAAATAAATAAATAAATAAATAAATAAATAAATAAATAAATAAATGAATGAATGAATGAATGAATGAATGAATGAATGAATGAGTGAATGAATGAATGAATGAGTGAATAAATGAATGAATGAATGAATGAATGAATATACGAATGAACGGACGGACGGACGAACGAACGAACGAACGAACGAACGAACGAACGAACGAACGAACGAACGAACGAACGAACGAACGAACGAACGAACGAACAAACGAACGAATGGACAGGCACGCGGGCAGGTGTCGGACGGACAGGCCGGCTGATGGACGGAGGGACGGATGGATGGTCAGGCAGGCGGGCTGCTGGACGAGCGGGCGGGCGGCCGACCCGGTAGATGGATAGACAGATGGATGGATGGATGGACGGATGGGTAGACGGATGGACAGACGGACGGATGGGATGTACGTACTCACATATGGACGAATGGACGGACACACGAATGAACGAATAAATAAATACATAAATAAATCGGCAGATAGATAGATAGATAGATAGATAGATAGATAGATAGATAGATAGATAGATGGGTAAGCTAGCCGTCGGTCGGAAGGGTGGATTGGCAGGTGGGCGGGCGGGCGATTGAGCGGACAGACGGACTGACGGATGGACAGATGGGCGGGTGGGCGGGTGGGCGGGTGGGCGGGTGGATGGATGGATGGATGGACGTAGGGATGATAGATGGATGGGCGCATGCCCGCACGAATAAATACATGTATGTATGTATGTATGTATGTATGTATGTATGTATGTATGTATGGATGGATGGATGGATGGATGGATGGATGGGTGGGTGGGTGGCTGAGTGGGAGGGTGGGTGTGTGGGTGTGTGGGTGTGTGGGTGGGTGGGTGTGTGGGTGGGTGGGTGGGTGGGTGGGTGGGTGGGTGGGTGGGTGGGTGGGTGGGTGGGTGGATGGATATATCGATGGATAGATGGATGGATGGATGGATGAATGAATGAATGGGTGGGTGAGTGGGTGGGTCGGTGGGTGGGTGGGTGGGTAGATGCGTGCGAGTGTGAATGGATGGACAGATGGATGGATGGATGGATGGGCGGGCGCTCTGACGGATGGATGGACCGAGAGAAGAACAGAAGGAGGGACACATAGACAGCATCCTACCCGTGACGAGGTCGCCATGTTCCTTGATCTTGATGCTAGGTGCTACACGCTGATCGACACAAAATATCTTATCACCATCATGCACAGATAGATGCAGAGATCTGCAAAAACATAAAGAATAGGGCCTTTCCAAGTTTATCCATCCATCAGATGATGTCATAATCAACTACGTGACGTGTAGGATGACTTTATAATTAATGAATGACGTAGGTAAGTACGTCACGAATGCATAATTTAAGACTGACTATATATGTGTTGTTGTACGACTTGTATGTCGTTACTATTTAAAACATATTCCGTTGAATATTTTGAAACTAATTTGACTGGGCGCTGTTGCTGCCATGGGCAGCAACAGCACCCAGTCAAATTAGTTACAAAATATTCAACAGCTTACCCGTATAGTTTTCAGGAAATTGATAGTCAGCGCATTCGCGGATCGATCGATCGCAAAACGGTAGAGTGTGGGCGGAGCTTAGCTAGAGGTGGGCGGGGCATAGCAAAAACTGGAGTGGTCAATATTGTTAAATAGTGGCAGCGTTAAATTCTGCTCGATTTACGCCGACTTGTAAATTGATTATTAAACCAAGTAGTAGAGACATTGTCAGAACTAAGCAGAAAAGCTGACTATTTCACATGGAATGAAAGGCGTAAATGAGGCATTTGTAGCTTTAAGCCCGGTTTTCACGATCAGATTAATCCGACAGATTAATCTGTCGGACAAATATGCCGCCGTAGAGCGAATCTGAAGAGGGTTTAGACGATCAGATTAATCTGTAATACAAATCTGAAGAAAAAAATCTGATTAAAAAATATAATGGAAAAACATGATGGAAAAATCTGAAGAACCATCAAATTCCCCTTCAGACTTCAGACTGCAGATTTTTAGTTTACACGACCAGATATTATTGAAATCGACAAATCTAAAGGACCATCAGATTCTCCTTCAGATATCTAACTTCAGACTACAGATTTTAAGTTCACACGATCAGATTTTATTGAATTTGACAAATCTGATCAGATTAATCTAATCGGAAAACCGGGCTTTACAGATTACACGTCGGATCTCATGTTGATTGTGACGTCAGCAAACAAGTGACGTATTTCATTATGACGTCAGATAGGATCCCTCCATTCAAATTAATTCATGTTACATACCCAACTGTATACGGCGCGAGGCATAACGGAAATGTCCTTGCATCATCCTGGAAGGTGAGTTCTATTGTTTTGCTATTTGCAGTACAGGTGTCAACCAGGTGGTCTGAAAATTAAATAAACTTGAACCCGAAAAAGCAATGTTTAGAGAATTCTCAACTGTGTAAAAGAACTCTCCAGAGTCTCCATCTATCAATCTAACGTCATATGACGTCATAATCAACTAATGTAGGATGACGTCATAATCATTACGCGATAAATGATTCTATTTCGCCCGTCTTTGACCCTTAATAGTTCGACACGTTGTACGAATTGTATGTCTCTACTATTTAATAAACATGCTGTTGAGTATTTTGAAACTAATTTGACTGGACGCTGTTGATGCCATAGGCCGCAACACCGCACAGTCAAATTTGTTCCAAAATATCCAATAGCTTACCCGTATAGTTTTCTGGAAATCGATGGTCAGAGAGCTCAGAGATCCGTCAATCTCAACACGGACGAGGTGCTTAGATAGAGATAGGTAAAAGAGGAAAGGTTCACGACCAATTTCTTACTGATATGGCAGGGTAAAAGCCAAATCAACCAAAGAATGGCTAGCAAAATATTAGAGGATTAGAGCGATCAGAGATTAAAACAGCATACGATTTAAATTTTTCAGAATTTTCGGTGTTTTAAATCGACAATATGATCAGTGTATGCGTGTGTACTTACGTACGTACGTACGTACGTACGTACATACGTACGTACGTACGTACGTGCATGCCTGCTTGCCTGCGTTCATATGCAACCATTTCCCTCAAATTAGTTTCAAAATATTCAACAGAATGTTTATTAAATTGTAAATACATATAAAATTACATCTCGTCGGATTTATCCGAAAAAATGCGGATTTTAACAGGCCTCTGGATTTCCGGATCTCCTTTCAAATATCCGGATTCTTTTCTTTGAAGTAGGATTATATACTATTTTAGCAAAGTTTTGAGTAGCCACGGCTAAGCTAGTTACCTAGGAAACCGTTCAAAAAGTTTTGTTAAATCTGCAATCCGTGCACCTCTCCTTTATCTGTTACCAGTTTTCGTTTTATAAATTGCAATTTCGACGCTATCCAAATCGACTAACTGTAAGCCATTTACTATTCTGACCCATTGTGACAATTACAAACATATTTAGTGTTTATAAATAAATCTGTTGAATTGTATTTATGCCTTTGCAATTTGCAATAGACAAGTTATTACTTAAAATGATGATGTGTATGTATTTTTGTATGCGCACATATGCAAGTACTGGAAGAGACAACTCTCTTGCTCGGGCGCTATGTCTAAACATGGCAAACCGCGCGCTCTCGTATTCATCCAATCGTCAGATACTTCAGTGACGGATCGAACCCCCCCCCCCCCCCCCACGCTCCACCCGTCTTAATCTTAACATATGATGATTTCGTTCTGTAACAATTAATACATATTTTAGTTGTCAATTTGAATTAAGGAATCGTGTCTCTAATTCAATTTCACAACTTAAAATTTTGTATTAATTTATATGGAAAGAAATCATCGTATGTTAAGATTGATTTCGTTTCATTACATCTAGGCACATAATTTAAGCCTCTAAAAGTACACAATTTTAACAACTTTATTTTCAGGTATTTTGCTGTGAATATGCACTTGTAATGTATTTTTTTTGCATTGTCAATTACTAAAATACCTTCTTGGTTCTTCATAAACATGAACATTTTATCAAGCGATTGGTGACTGTGAACTGAAGTAATAATAATAATAATAATAATAATAATAATAATAATAATAAAAATAATAATAATGGAGAGGCTAGTTGTCAATCACTTGTCACATGCAATCCAACCGGGTCAATAATTTTGGAGAAAAACAGCTCAGGATAGTCAGACATACAGACAGACACACACAAGCTTTCTTCTACTTGAGAGTACGAACTGCGCCAATTAGCGACATACGTGCAAATACCGTTAGTAGATCTTTTAAATTAAAATTTGTTTCTTTAGCTGTGAGAACCCACTTAATGAAATGTTTCTGCGTTCTAATATGAGAACGTTCGATTCTACACTATGAAGACATATATCTATGAGAATACTGACCAATAGCTTTATCAGCATGCAGTCTCTTAACAACGGCATGCTTCATTGCCTCATCTGCAACATAAAATCGCATCTGGCATATGTTATGCTATGTCTACTATACGAACGCGTCGTCGTCGTCGTCGTCGTCGTAGCTACCGACGCTGTTGTCGTCGTCATCGTCATTGTCATTGTTGTTGTTGTCGTCGCCACTGTCCCCACCGCCGTCATCGTAACGACCACCGCCATCACCACGACCAAGACAACCACCACACAACATAACAGTAACAAGTCCCACACTACCGTTATCAAAGTCATCAACGATTGCGCTGCAATAGCAATTTGAGAATCATGACTATCCCACTGATAGCGCAGGACACAGAGCCAGTACTAGGCTAATTCTCGACCAATACGGCCGGGAATTGGCTCAGTACTGGACCAGCATCCTGCATTATCAGGTTTATAATTGATACTTTATGTTTGCCATAATCATTGGATTATAAGCACAGTAACCCACCTATCCATTCCCTCGCCAATAGATCTTTCTTTCCCTCAAGCATGCATCAACATTGACAGAAAACTTACGCATTTCCTCTTCCGTCATGGGTTGACTCTCCTCATTGACTTCCATCTCTTCCACCGCTGCATCTTCCCAGGGTAGATTGGGCCAGCCCAGGCCTGACCGCGCTACAGCTGTAACATGAAACATATACACATGTGATCGCACAACCAGGAATTATCTTATAATCAGACGTTGCATTGCATATCTACATATAGCAATGGCAAATAGACCGGGCGCTATACCGTACATTATCTGTACGTACCAATGCGATGGTTAGGAAGATATTAGGCTATCATAAGGATATGAGTTTTTATTGTTATCAATTTTTCACTAGATCAAGCGAGAAAGATAGAGCCTCATATCCTCACAATGGTCTCCTAGTCCGCTAGCGAGCCTGTGGGACCAATAGAGCCTCGTACCATTGCAATAGCGCATAGCCACCATTCGGAGAACAGTAGAGACGACCGGGATTGTCGATATCAACGACATGCCCAAAGGTAATCAGTCATATTGTTATTTTGAAGGAGTCTCACACAGCATGGCACTCTGATAGATATCGAATGTATGACTGCATGTATGCAATCGTGCGTGCATACGTACGTGCGCGCGCGCGCGTGTGTGTGCGTGTGCGTGCGTGCGTGCGTGCGTGCGTGCGTGCGTGCGCGCGCGCGTATGCGTGTATAGGTTAGGCTTTGTGGTACCAAGGCAATGGTTGATACATGTTGAAGAATTTCGGTTCCTCGGGTTTACTCGGGATTCCTACTACTTCGATGGTAAGAATATGATGTATTGGTTGCTGCGACAACCTCCTTACTAAAGATGTAGTAGAACGATTACCAGCTCGCCTCGTCACTGATGAATGTGACGATATTTATATTCGATAATCTGGGCCTATCTTACTGTTCAGAACATCCCGGCTTCGGCGCAGTGTTTCTCTGTGCTCTGGAGTTTACTTATATCACAACCAAACTAGTATCTTTGCAAAGCAAAGAGGATGCTTTTATTCTTTACTTTAACTGTACACTAACTATATTAATTTAAGCTACACAATTGTAATATACGATTTGATCATTTAACTAACTTAATTCTAATTTGCTTTATACTCTGACATATTATACGTAACACTACCTGACACGGATTACTCCTAGAAGACTTCTAGTATGATATCACGCTGTCTACTACCGTAACAACGGTCTGTCACGGAATCACGGATGGTGAAAGATTAATTCTATAAAGGCAAAAGTGCCATATTTATACACTCTAGGTGTACCCGATCCCAGATATATATTCTAATATATAGATCTATACATATCGTAATATATATTATTTGTTTCAATTACTCTTCTAGGTAGGTTATAAGCACAGCTTGATTGGTCTGGATAATCAGTCCACCAATCAACATCTGCTTATTTCCTCCTAGAAGCCTCTACCTATTCTTGTTGGTCGGCCTGACCAATTCATGATCGTCTAAACTCTCGATTTAACTTTGAACAAAGTTCTTCCTGTTTCTCTGCCACAGAGTTTTGATCGACGCTCATTGATTATGACGTCATCATGACTAATCAAACTCTGGGCTTCTCTTCTGTGGAGATACTACTAAACTGGGTCAAAGCGGTGCTAGCTGGTTCTGATTTGATGTGATCTGTCAGCTAACTAACAACATTGTGGAATGTGTTGTTGTAGCATGCCTTTCTATGATTGACATATAGTTGATATACAAATTTCGATTGTGTTATCAATTCCTACAGGACGCTACAATGTCTATGTCCTGTCCATTGCCTATCGCGAATAAGCCTGTAGGATACTATGGTTAATGGCACATGAGCTGTATGATCTCATTGCCAGCTGGTGTTGTTGTAGTTTCTCACGAGACTCAGAAAGTCTATCGTCATCAACTATATTCAGTCTGTCCTGTACGATTCCTATCGATTCTTTTCACTCTATTATTTTCTAAACTAATAGCCAAAACGACTGCTGAATATTATAAAAGTGTGTGCCGATCCCACAGCAACAACTCTATCTTCAACTATTGACAGATACCACTAACTCCGAACCGTCGGTCCTATTTCACTTACTTCGACATTAATGAATAAAACTGTCCTCAGTTTCGATCCAGTTTCGATATGGTTTCCTCGAAACTCTATATCAGCATCAGCAGTACTGTTTACAGTCAACCGGTACAGCGGCATAATATATAACTGAATAATAAGATGATATACTAGCTACAGTTTCGTATTGGTTTCGATTGTGGTTTCCTCGAAACTCTATATCATCAGCACTGGTTGAAGTCAACCAGTGCAGCATCCTAATATGTACATACATAATAACGCTGCTTATTCAGTTCATTAGCTCACCTGGTATTTTCAAATACGAATTTCATTTGGGTAAATATAAGACATCCCGCGGGGTCATGACTTCCCACAAGACAATCCGATATCTACAATGTGTAAGTAATAGGCTGATTAGTGGCACGCACATTTTGTCTGATTAAATCTTGAAGAGGGAGTGTATAAATACTGATGTCTCATTGCCACCGTGTTTGGCGAATAGAGAGGAAATAGCATTGAAAGGGCCTTTCCCAGATTACGTACCGCAGGTTACTGAGCCGATACTGGACCAACATCGGGCCGTATTGGCCTAGTATTTGTCAAGTGCCGACGCAGTAAACAGCATTATCCGGTTTAGAGTTACATGTAAGGAATGGTTGATCATATATTTACATACTTTGCTGCAGAGCAGATGCAAAATTCACTAATATTATAATGGAATTTTTGACATGACATTGGACAGAAAATGGACAGGAAAATGGTATAATGGAATGTGGTAACGAAAATATTAATCTACTTCCATCCGAGGCCTCGCCCATTCCTAGATAAGCTCTGCCCGTTTTTTCATGCGCATTGAAATCGCTTTGAAATTTTGAACCCTGAATTCTTAGACAGTAAATTTCAAGCTAGCTATGCATGTAAGCTGATTAATATTTTGGAAGTAATTTGACTTCTAAAAGAAACCATGCCGACAATCCCTCGAACAATAACATCGAGACCAATTTGGTCAAATAGAAATTTAATGAGGTGATTTAAATCTAGAAATATCAATCAACCATGAACTGAGATGACGGTTACCGTATACTAGCGGTCAAACGATCAAATACTGTCACGTGACTCCACAAGAGCTGACCAGAGTAAGGTAGCCAGCGACTGCCAGTTAATGATGGAGATGTGACTGAGATGAACACGAAAGATATACTCAAACAAAATTGGCATCTTGGAGAGGTAAGTAGCATTCCGTTTTATCGTTCTTCTGTCCAAAAGAAATTTTGTTTGTCGTGGTCAACAATGAATGTTGCGCATTTAGGAATTTGGGGATTTATGGTGCGACAGCAAACGAATGTATTTGCAGAGGACACGTGTGGTGACATTTCCATTATGGTTAGATCGTTAGTAATGAAATGCACAGATGTCTTTGCAAAGTCTGGATCAGACTTTGTCAGGTCAAATATTATAAAGCATACTACGAGGCGCTAGATAGTCGCCAAATCAAACAGCAGTACCATTTTGATTTAAACTTATTTTATTGTAACAAGTGCACAATGGGATCGGGCACAAGTTCTTACAACTTAGATTTGCCCTCTCCTACATAATTATTATAAGCAGCCAATGATTGAGAACACTAAAACGAGGTGAGGGAGGGAAACAATAAATTAAGAGGTGTGTGTGTGTGTGTGTGTGTGTGTGTGTGTGTGTGTGTGTGTGTGTGTGTTTGTGTGTGTGTGTGTGTGTGTGTGTGTGTGTGTGTGTGTGTGTGTGTGTGTGTGTGTGTGTGTGTGTGTGTGTGTGTGTGTGAGAGAGAGAGAGAAGGAGAGAGAGAGAGAGAGAGAGAGAGAGAGAGAGAGATGTAGGGGAGAAAAACGATGTAAACAGATTAAAAAAGAATAGGAACGAGAAGAACAGCTCCTTCAAACACTTTCATTGTCGGATAGCAGTTAGCCATTAATATAATTGATTAAACAATACGAATAATTGAATTAACAGACCATATTCATGGTTATTCCATACCGTCGTCATTTACCCCCATTTACCCACCCCAACCCTTCCTCTCAACTCCCACCATGCTTTCACCAGGTCTTCTCTTCTCGTTTCTTACACGAAACAAAACGAAACAGAAACGAGAAATGAGACCCAGTGACCTTCAACCCCGCCCACCCAGCACATTCAAAATGGCTCCACTCCTGTGTATTTAGGTAAATCTGAACTTTTAACCTCCTCATAACTTGGAACGAAAGGTTTGAGGAGACTAACGGTTCAGCGAGCCTTTATTGCATCCCCATCATCCCATCTCCTGTCGTCATGTACCATGTATAACGGAATTCCAGAAATCTAATACAATGTTGGGAAATGGGGTATACAGATATGCAGTTGGTGTGCAAGCCGATTGCCTATGATTTGTTTCGGAAAAAGATGGGCGTCTCCGATTGTATATCGACTACAGGAAATGGACCTTTACAGTTTTAGCTATGACCCGCCAATCACTAGCTAAGCTCCACCCACACTTCGCCGTGTTAGGATTGATCGATCACCAAATGCCCTGACTATCAATTTTCTGAAAACTATACAGTTAATTTGTTGAATATTTTGTAACTATTTTGACTGGGTGCTGTTGCTGCCTATGGCGGCAACATCGCCCAGTCAAATTAGTTTCAAAATATTCAACAGAATATTTATTAAATGGTAAAGTGATACAATTTGTACAGCAACGTATAGTCCGTCTTCAAATACGCGTTCATGACGTACTTATCTACGTCACTCATGACGTCATAATGACGCCATTCATTATGATGTTCGTTATACACGCCACGTAGTTGATTATGACGTCATATGATGGATGAATAAAGTGGAAAGGACCATTGACTTTCGTGAGTCACTGGAACATCTAATTTATCCTGAGGATCTATTCCTGTCTGGATATTCCTTGTGGAGTCAAATTGTTCAGAATGTTTATTGAATTGTAAGGTCATCAAAGACATAGAATTCGTACACTTCGTGATGGACTTTCCGAATTTCGTGACAGGATTACACGTTAGTTTTATTGTGACGTCAGCACACGCATATGATGTATTTGATTATGACGTCATAAGCTTGAGTGCCTGCTCGCCTCCATCCATTAGCATTCATTGGAGTGGCTGTGTGGTGTCTAGCAACGATACTATCCTCTTTACCATGACAATTGAACACCAGCTGGTGCAGGTGTAAGAGGAGTTTGTATTAGTACAGAAAGCTGGGCTTAACGTACATGCTTAGGTAATGTCCATTCCTTTAGCATTGAGTGATTTCTGGGCCCATCAGATCTCCAGAACTGGCACAGATACAGATCCATGGAATTTTGGACAAGTAGAGTCAAGCTCGACTCACTAACCATAGCTAGCTAACTAGATCCCAGTCGAACTTGAAATAGTTATCAAGCGAGTTAACTATAGTTTACCGAGCACCCGAGCTCGGTTCCAAATGGTTAGTACGAAATTCCCGTAAAATCCAAAGTGGCGGATAGGTTTCGATAGATGGCACCTCTATGACTGAGCGCATATACCGAGACAGACACGCTCTCTGATTGGTTGAAAAGTAAATCATGGCAGCCATCATAAGCTGTAGAAATGTATCAACATTTAGCTACTAAAGCCTGAATATCTTTCGCTGACAGGATGATAAAAAGCATAAAATTCCATGGATAGTTTATGAGTGCTTTATTAGACAATCGGTATAGATATCATGAGATGATGTTAGTTATCCTTTAAAGACCCAATGCCTTTCCTCTCTTGAGACTTGTATTAGAGAATTTTCGGCTGCAGCTATACTGGCCCCAAATCAAAATTATGCATAGAAGGTGATAACAGAGTATACCAGACACTTTGAAATTTCAATCCAAGGCTATAGCATGTGTAACAATTCGTTTTAGCTTTTATTTGGACAGTTGGACATTGGCGTCAACACCTGTATTGTAAGAGATACATTTCACTATCCTCTTTGCTTAGACGACGAGGACAACGATGGCGGCGGCGACGACGACGACGACGACGACGACGACGACGGCGACAACGACGATGTGGCTTGTTAAATATAATCATTGGCTTTTTAATGTCTAACTGTGTGGTCAAAAAGCAAAATCTGTGCACATCGAGTGTCCGTTTACTGACCGGCGGGGACTATTGTTGAGAAATCTACCAATGGAATGTCTGGCTCGGACATGGAGCCAGGCATTTAGGTAATGGATTTTTGGCGATCGTCTTCTTCTGACCAACAAATGGACACTCCTCGATACCACTGCAGAGGTCAGTTACGACCGGCCTCGTCATAAAAGGTTAATTAGTGCCAATGTCAGTGCGGATGAATGGGATGATACTGCTAATATAAATGACAATAATGCAATTGATGAATTGTAACCAAGATGATGTTAACTATCACAATGTCTAGCCGCCATAACTGCGAATCCTGTAAAATCATTGTTCTCCATGTGCCACTTTGTGATCTGGGTGTAAATAAACTGAAACTGAGCTTGGCATCGATATCATCAAAATGGAGAAGGATGCCACGGGTAGACGAACTCTCTACTGCGTTGTGGTGGCGAGATCGCATCAATGGATATACTCTGACAACAGTTGAGTTATGCACCAATGACATATATTTAGAGGATTTACCAGCTAAAATTGATCAAATCATTCCACAAGCACTATCTCTGGACCAGACGTAGGCAATACCGCGACCTTTCAAGTTTTGCCAGAAGCGGAGTTGTGCTCCTGCTGCGGCAGTTGTATTGGGCACGTCTCGACAGTGTCGGAGAGAGTAGCCCAAAAAGTGTCAATTCTTGCAGTGTTCATTCCGTTTCCATCTCCATTTATAAAAGACAGGGATTGCCTTGTAACCAGCTGTTGACTGCGTCCAGATGAAACTGGCCTGGAATAAGGTCCTACGACACGCTTGCTGTCTTCTGGTCATAACCGAGAAACTGAGAGGTCGTATCGCAGTCTGTTATGGTATGAAAGAGGGGTAGAACCAAAGTCAGTGATGGGTTGAGTTTGGCGAGGATGCTGATTTGAATTCTTCCAAATGCCAATACAACGCATTGAATGGTTAAGTTGTTGAAAGAAAGTGACTGCAATTAAAACGATGGCACGGACAATAGTTGGCGGGAATGCCTTCTCATGACCCTGAGATGAGGCATGACCTAGATGTGGGATGCCACGTATATTTGCCTCTACATGATTGCAGAGCTGACTCACTCTTCATACAGATTGAATCGAATCGAATCAGATTTAGTAGAGTAGTAGTAGTAGTAGTAGTAGTAGTAGTAGTAGTAGTAGTAGTAGTAGTAGTAGTAGTAGTAGTAGTAGTAATAGTAGTAATAGTAGTAGTAGTAGTAGTAGTAGTGGTGGTGGTGGTGGTGGTGGTGGTGGTAGTAGTAGTAGTAGTAGTAGTAGTAGTAGTAGTAGTAGTAGTAGTAGTGGTAGTAGTAGCAGCAGCAGCAGCAGCAGCAGCAGCAGCAGCAGCAGCAGCAGCAGTAGTAGTAGCAGCAGCAACAGCAGTAGTAGTAGTAGTAGTAGTAGTAGTAGTAGTAGTAGTAGTAGTAGTAGTAGTAGTAGTAGTTATTACTTGAGCGTTTGTTGATTTTGTCTCAATCATCGCTGATATCAGATTTGTTATAATATACTGTATTTATCCACTTTATATTTAGCGTAGCACAATATTTTTATTCAGTGTACAGACCAACGTGTCTACAGTAACCACCTGCTTGTGGGACTAGAGTGTGGTGGATCTCGAAGACAGGTCATTGTAAAACCACGTGTATTGAAGAGTGACCACTCTGCAGTCTCAAAACCTAATTCCTGCAACGCCTAATAATACAATGCCTTCACCTATATAATCTGTTTGTGATATCTAGGAACTGAAATATAAAAAACCAGCTTGGGTGACATCAGAAACAACAATTAAGACATCATGATCAACTTAATCTATCAGCTTAAAGATTCACAATATGGTCTTAGGTGTCAACAGCGGCCATCTTAGTCTATGCAAATTAGCCCATTAAATATGCAAAAATCTAAAATGTACCTGCCAGATTTAGATCTTATGGCAAGAACCGCTTTTGAAACACATGAGATACCTTTGACAACGCGAAAGATTAGTTTGTTACAGATATACCCCTGTCTATTTAGTTGGCCGTGACAACGGACCTTTCCAGTTTTAGCTATGTCCCGCCCATCTCTAGCTAAGCTCCACCCACATCTCGATCGTGCTGGGATCGATCGATCCCGGGAATCCCTGACTATCCAATTCCAGAAAACGGTAACTGGAAGGTGTTGAATACGTCCAGTCAAATTAGTTTAAAAAAATTCGACAGCATGTTTATTAAATAACATACAATTCGTACAACGTGCCGGACTATCTAAAACGGGACTATATAGAATCATTCATGACGTACTGTTTATGACGCCATCACACCTGTTGCTGCCATCTATAGGCAGTAATAGCACCTAGTCAAATTATTTTCAAAATATTCACCGGCTTACATGTATAGTTTTCTGGAAGTTACTAGTCAGGGAGTTCAGGCTCGATCGATCCCAACACGGGCGAAGTGTGGGTGGAGCTTAGCTAAAGATGGACTGGGCATAACTAAAACTGGATCCCATCATTGGCCACGTACCTACCTAGTCGCCAGCATTATCAAGGTCAAGCTGAAGATCCCTTCAGTAGAAAGCAAGTTATCACACTGGGCAGACATAGTTAGATGAACACGCACGCACGCACGCACGCATGACTATCTCAAGTCTGACGACACTTGCTAAGATAAGATTACTTAAAGGATAACTAATCCCATCTCTTGATAGCTATTCAGGTGATCTAACACGCCGGTCATAAACTATCCAGGTAATTTAAAGCTTTTTATCACGCCACTAAGGAAAGATATTCAGGATTTAGTAGTTAAATGTTGGTACATTTCTACACCGTATGATGGCTGTCATGATTTACTTTTCAACCAATCAGAAAAACCCTTGTGTGTCCGCCTTGGTATATACGCTCAGTCATAGAGGCGCCAGCTATAGTTTGGCAATGTGGTATAAAAGCAATCCTACAGGTAAGCTGTTGAATATTTTGAAACCGATTTGAATGGAAGTTGTTGCTGCCATAGGCAGCAACAACTTCCAGTCAAAGTAGCTTCAAAATATCAATGGGATGAGCATTACATAATAAAGAATGTGATGCATTGGAGCTTACACGACATCACACACAATAGCCTGAGGAGACAAAATGGTGTCGATCACTGTTCAACATTTACTCGATATTACAAAACAGATAATTGCGATACAGATCGGGGAATGTGACAGGATATGAATGATATGGAATCTATTAACCATATTCTATCGGTGCAATACCATAGTTGAGATGACATTAGCATCGCTTTAAAATCTATGTGCATATATGGCAACACAGTTATTATAGTGAGCTATAGCGTACTGAATTGCTGAAATACAAAAAAAATCAACTCAAACATATAAATGGTGCGAGCATAATCAAAGAAATAAGTGAGAAATGCTAATTTGAAAATGTACACAACGGGGATTCTGATTTCTGATATTAGATTTGAATTGTGTTATCATTATTCCCGGACTAAGACAGTTACCACGATGCGTCTGAAACTCATAAAAAAGTATACAAGCATTAGATGCATTGCCTCTATTGCCATCAAGTTTAAAAGTGAAAATAGTTTGAGGCCACTGTGAGGAATATCAGTTCAACGCTTTCATGACGAAGCCGGCCAAAGCCGGCCTCTGTAGTGCTCTTGAGAAATGCCCATTTGCAGGCCAAGAGAAGATTATTTTGGAAGATTTACCGCTTAAACGAGCTAGTCATTCCAGTGGTAAATTTCCAAAAAATAATCTTCTCTTGTCCTGCAAATCAACGTCCAATGAGCAAATATTTTGATATTCTTAAACAAATTTAGACAATAAAGGATTAAAACTATTACCGACCGAACAACTGGTTTCCTTTGACTTTCACAAAGTTCTACAATTATTCAAATTGAATTGGTTTATTTGCATATGCGCTATGTATGACTTTAGCTACTTATTATTAGGCTCTTTCCTATACCCATATAAACCATTTGATCCCGAGAGACTAAACACGAAAAATCATCGACAATTCAAAAGCTATTCTGTCGAGTTGCTATGGCAGCAACAGCTTCAATTTAAATTGGCTTCAAAATATTCAACAGCTTACCAGCATAGTTACCGTGGGGTTAAGAATTCAGAGTGCAAATAGTCAATTAACCGGGATCGGATGTTTTCTGTTAGTTTTTCTACATTTAATCGTACGCATTATATCGGCACGAATAGACGGGGATGCGAATGCATAGACCAGGGGATTGAATGCGGCATTACTAAACAAAAGAAAATCCGTAATCCGCAAAATGATGAAGAATTTGCCAGAGAATGACATGTCTAGAACACTGTACACTGTACGAAACATTACAAATGTAAATGACGTAACAAGAAAGGCAATTACCATAAGCATTAGCGCACGCGTGTTTGTCGTGTCTCTGCGCTGGTCCTGTTTCAATGTCATCGTCATGTTTGAGCGAGCCACGGATTCCTTCTCTATTTTACATATTTTAGCTAGATGAAAGCAACACGCAACTCCGAACGGGAACATGATATCAACGCCAGCCCATACGTCATTAAACAGTGGGAAACTTCCAACGAACCAGCAGATGTACACATACTGCCCATTAATTTGTTGTGTGAGTTTCGTGAAGAAAAATAGGAATGGTATGGTGCTAGCCATTCCTATCACCCAAAAAGTCATACAAATTCTGGAAATCAAGCTGGTGGTCAGTCTGGCACGTGCTGACAACGGGTAAACGAGTTGATAGAATCTGCAAAAAGGTAAATCGAATATATATATATGGTTGTGTATGATGTAGTGTAAAGGAAAATGCAGCTCATCTTAAACCATCCAGCCTATCTATAATATCTGCCACTGCCTTTATGTCTGGCGTTTTAAACTTTACATCATGATATCAGTTATATCGAGTCCACCATTACAATTACAACAGAGTGATTTTAAATTACATAGATTAATTAATTAGAGAACAATCACGTGGGGTTTCAGATTGCATCTAATGTATGGGCCAGTTGTCACGGAAATATAAAATCCCTACAATCTACATTACTGTCAATTACTAAACCCTTTATGCCACTCAGAGATATCATTATAATTCCAATCCAGAGCCCAACAATTTTTCTCATATTGCTGAGGTGGAAGTCGGGCTTGGTGGGTGGGGGTGGGGGGTGTGTGGTCGTGGTGTGGGTGTGGGTGGGTGGGTTGGGTGGTGGTGGTGGAGCGGTGGGGGAGGGGTGGGGGCTGGAGCTCTCATTCCACAGAAAAAGACAAAAATAACTTGCGCTTAATACACTCTCTGCTAATTAAGTTACCTATCACTTGCTCGTGACGTCACAAAATCGTTTAATAAGGCATAGAAGGATGGCTTAAATGGCTTAACTCTGTAACTGATGGAATCTGTGGGACAATGGTCAGCCAGATTACAGAATATATGTACCATAGAAAGGCCTCCTTAGTTGGAAGCGAATTCTCAAACAAGATGTCGCATAAGGAGGAATATATCGGTCCTCATTCTTTCTAATCGTCATTAAGGATGATATCCAGGACATGCGGGAAGGAGTTCAAGCGATGATGTATACAGACGATTTCTCTATTTGGAGACCAATGTTGATGTAGCCTGTAACAGGTTAAGATTTGGTATAAATATACTTGAAGCAGTGACAGGAAGTGGGTTGCAGGGCCGGATTTGTTATAAAGGAGACACCAAGGCAGTAATTGGAGAGGGCGTGGTGGTGGTGGTGGTGGTGGTGGTGGTGGTGGCCTTGAAAGAAGGTGTCCACCAAGCATAGACAGGGGGCCTGGCGTCATCCGGTTGAGAGAATTGAAAAATAGATGCACTGAGAAGCCATTTAATGGCTTCTCAGAGCATCTCATTTGCAAGTTTCTAAGTGGCTATCTCTGGGAGAGCGACACGCTGCCGCTTCCTGCATTCTGTATAGATAAATAACATCCTTAGTTTGCTTCAACTGTTGTCATGAATTTTCAATAAACTTTGGACAGAAATCTAACAATAATCTTATCCCAATGATTCCCACTGATCACTTCTCCTTACGCATTAGAATTTTGTCTTCACAGCACAACTCTAGATAAATACCAAAATATGTAATTATGAATCGATATATAATATCTGATCGCCATAACATTTATAATTTCTGTAAATTCATATTCCCCATATGCCATTATGTGGCCTGGGGGTGTAAATAAAATAATCTAATCTGAAATAATCTGAATTCTTAGTGGAGGCCCCAATAGAAGTTTTAAAATTAGATATTGTTGGAGGCCCCTAGGCAACGGCCCAGTCTTCCCAGTCTAAAACCTCGCGCTGATGAGTTGTTGCAATTAATCAGAGCAAGACAATATATTCGATTCTCAGCATGTCAACCAAATCATATTAAGAAAATCCTCAAATTAATGACCAACAATTCCCGGAAAATAAAATCCCAATCTAAATAGTCATGGCATTAGACTGCTGACTCAATGGAAGCACCACCTAGAGAAAATTCATGGTAATGACAACTCCTTGAAGAAGATCACTGGGACAAAATGCTGAGAAGACAGCAACATTCTGGGAAAGCGTTGTAGGCAATGCACGTTCGATCCTAAAATATGGAATTTCTTCATGTGTAGCAGGAAAATCTAGCTTTGATTATTTTTTCCCCGACCTCATAACCAGACAACCAGAATCATCACAGGATGTTCTGAAGCACGCCCATTTATGATCTGAAGATTTTCAATATTTTGAAACAAATTTGACTGGATGTTGTTTCTGCCTATGGCAGCAACAGCACCGCGTCAAATTAGTTTCAAAATATTCAAGCGCATGATTATTAAATGGTAAAAAAATACAATTCATACACCACCGATTAGTCCGACATAATTTGTGATGAACTTATAGCTACGTCATTAATGTTACGTGGTTGATTATGACGTCATACGATTGATGGATAAACTGGAATACTCCAATGCATGACGGGACCTCTACCAACCCAACGTCTTACCCGTCATGGAGTACTGGATGCGGACGACGCTACCTGAGATACAGATAAACATCTCGGGTATAATTAGAAAGAAAGTCATAAATGAGATAGAGAAGACTCACTCTGAATTTCCTCATTGTCGGAAAATCCATTACGAAGTGTACGAATTGTATGTTTTTGAAGAATTTAAAATTCAATAAACATTCTGTTGAATATTTTGAAACTATGAGTCGTTACTGCCAAACAGCTCCCAGCCAGATACGCCACAGCATCTTACATGTATAGTTACCGTGAAAGTTAGATTAAAGGGGCATATTCACACCAGAATGCTTGAAAATAAAATTGTTAAAACTTTATTATTTTATAGGCTTAAATTATGTGTGTATATATGTAATGAAACGAAATAAATCTTAGCATATGATGATTTCATTCCATATAATTTAATATAATTTTTTAAGTAGCGCAATTGAAATAGAGGCTCGTGCCTCTTTTTCAATTTCGCAACTTAAAAAAATTATATTAATTTATATGGAATGAAATCATCATGTGTTAAGATTCATTTCGTTTCATTACATATAGGCTCACAATTTAAGCCTCTAAAAGTATATAATTTAAACAATTTTATTTTCAGTAATTTTGCTGTGAATATGCACCTTTAAGGAAGTCCATATCTCAAAGTTTCAAACCGATTTCAACATGCGCAAACGAGTATTAGCTAATGATGGGCGGGGCGTAGCTAAAAATCGATCCTTCCGTTATGAACACGTAATGCTGCATTCATTTAGTGATCGCGGTGACGGTGATTCTGAAGCTCACTTTTCAGTGTACAATATTTTATAACCGATCACTCTGCACTCTGTTACGCACCCAATATTTCAAGGGATCGCTTTATTTTGCCTCCGAATAACCACATTTAATCTAGTATATGCACATCTTGTAGGGGAGTTGATTTGGCTAACCGATGTGTGAATCATTCTCGGTGAACCATTCGCTGACCGTACCTTAATACCGATATGCCCGCCAAATGATAGTTGCTGACAAACACTGCGGTGAAAGTAAAGAACGGAATAATCCGACAGAGCCAATCTGGTCCAAACATGAACGGTACCAGGAATCCGGCAAGGACAAAGCACGAGGTACAAGCTGATAGGTCACTGCAAGACAAGCTCAAAATAACTGCAAAAATTGGTGATTGATAACGTTTCGAAGACAATATATATGATATTAAAACACCGTTGCATAGGGCACCCGTTAAAAAGACTATGGCTGGTAAAGCCCTAACCAGCAGGACCCAGTGTCCGCTCACTCCGAACCAAGCTTTGGAATATATGTAGAGCAAAGATCCATCGGTTATGTTGTTATGGAGGAGCGTGGTGTTGTTGTTAACACAGCTTACAGGTGGGGAGCCATATTCACTTGATAAAACCATTGCTGATTCTGAAGAAACTCACGTGCTGAAAATTGTTAAACATTTACAAATACTGTCCATATTGTCTGGTAATTTTCAGTGACCGCGTGGTGCCTTTTATGAGAACCAAAATGAAAATACCTACTTTAGATCGCCAACGCCTTGTGAAAGTCACGTGTGAAGGTCAAAACTAATTGTAATGTCGTAACTAAGCCGTATTCAGAAGACTTTGTACCATCACGGGCGAGTTTTGGCAGAATTTAACTCTAATAATAACTCTTATGTTACTCTTTCGAAGTTAATCGTCCGCTATCAATATTTGGATTGAGTCCACTTATCATCAAATTTATTGTGCTGATTCCGAATGCGACTTTATCGCCACGGTATGCTAATGAGTTAAATACTGTCAATTTGAATGGTAGGAACACCATATTAACAACTCCTTTGTTTCAAGAGTTAGAGATGTTCCACCGTTGCAGCTTGAGCTTATATGAACGCAGAAATACACTGTCTTTTGTCATGGTTTCAATATCTACATATAAAGGCCTTCCGATTGTCTACTATTGACCCAAAAACATTGCAAACGAAATAAAACAACCGTTTTGATGTAAGGAACGCTCTGTTGCGTGTCTTGGAAATAATGGACCTTTCCAGTTTTAGCTATGCCCCGCTCATCTCTAGCTAAGCTCCATCCACACCTCGCTTGTGTTGGAATCGATCGATCGCTGACGCCCCTGACTATCAATTTCCAGAAAACTATACAGGTAAGCTGGTGAATATTTTGAAACTAATTTGACTTGGTACTGTTGATGCCCATGGCAGCGACAGCGCCTAGTCAAATTAGTTTCCAAATATTCAACAGCATGCTCATTAAATAGCAAAGACATACAATTCATATTTTCTGACGGACTATTAAGCGTTTAAAACGGACTAAATTGAGTCATTCATGCCATAATTGATTAAGACGTCATCATACACGTCACGTAGTTGATTATAACGTCATGTGATGGATGGGTAAACTGGAAGGGTCCATTTGACTGGGAGCTATTCCAATCGATAGAGCTTCAAAATACACAACAACTTTCACGTATTGTTGTTTTGAAATTGAGGTGGGGTGGGGGTGGGGGCTCAAGTCAATGTTCAACGGGGAATGAACATGTTTGAAGTGTGGAGCTTTAGCCATAGAAACCATACATTCAAACACAGAGAACGAGTATTCTTTACAATGTAAGAAATTATATTGGATATTGAAGACTGTTCCCCTAAGACAGCAGTACAATTCAGTCAAATTAGTTTCAAAATATTCAATTGCGTTGCAATTGAGATATTGGACTATTAAGTTTGACGGGTTTAATCCGATTTTGATAAAGCTGTGTCCCTAAATCTTTGTCTTAAGATTTTGTAAATCTGTTAAACCATACATCTTACATCTCGCGCGGTAAATAGTTCAAACTCGAACCTAGTAAATAGATTCAAATAGATTCTTTGTCAATAGTTACCTGTATCCTTTTGTCATCATCTTCCTTTGATATTAGTCTCTACTTAATCATATAGAGTATCGATATCATATCTCGATACAATGGTCAATTTTTTCGTCATATGTTTTAGGGAGAGACCGCGTGAGAGAAAAAGACGTAGCAGCAGCAGCAGCAGCAGCAGCAGCAGCAGCAGCAGCAGCAGCAGCATTAGTGGTAGTAGTAGTAGTAGTAGTAGTAGTAGTAGTAGTAGTAGTAGTAGTAGTAGTAGTAGTAGTAGTAGCAGCAGTAGTAGTAGTAGTAGTAGTAGTAGTAGTAGTAGTGGTAGTAGTAGTAGTAGTAGTAGTAGTAGCAGTAGTAGTAGTAGTAGTAGTAGTAGTAGTAGTAGTAGTAGTAGCAGTAGTAGTAGTAGTAGTAGTAGTAGTAGTAGCAGCAGTAGTAGTAGTAGTAGTAGTAGTAGTAGTAGTAGTGGTAGTAGTAGTAGTAGTAGTAGTAGCAGTAGTAGTAGTAGTAGTAGTAGTAGTAGTAGTAGCAGTAGTAGTAGTAGTAGTAGTAGTAGTAGTAGTAGTAGTGGTAGTAGTAGTAGTAGTAGTAGTAGTAGCAGCAGCAGCAGCAGCAGCAGCAGCAGTAGTAGTAGTAGTAGTAGTAGTAGTAGTAGTGGTAGTAGTAGCAGTAGTAGTAGTAGTAGTAGTAGTAGTAGTAGTAGTAGTAGCAGTAGTAGTAGTAGTAGTAGTAGTAGTAGTAGTAGTAGTAGTAGTGGTAGTAGTAGTAGTAGTAGTAGCAGCAGCAGCAGCAGCAGCGGCATCAGCAGCAGCACGGCAGTAGACGACTACGACTTGCACATATCATCACATCTAATTGTACACCTAACAACTGACGTACTGTGATTATGACGCCGGTACTTGATGGACAGGTCGCAACTTTCCATTTGCGCCCAATTTTAATTATTAGAAAGCAAATCACGCATCTCATCGTGACAATATTTTTCATTCATGCGGTGTTCGCAAGCACCTCTTTTCAAACATAATGCAATCTGAATGGATCGAAATCGTGAGAAAAACCCCACACCTATTCAATGGATGAATCCACTTTTAGCTATGCTCCGCCCATTTCCAGTTACTCTCCGCCTACACTTTGCCCGTGTTGGGATCGATCGAACCCTGAATTCACAGAATCCCAATATCATGGTATCTATACAGGCAACATGTTGAATATTTTGAGACTAATTTGACTGGGTGCTGTTGCTGCCTCTGACAGCAAGACCACCCAGTCAAATTAGTTTCAAAATAGTCAAAGAATGCTTATTAAATTGTAAAGACATACAATTCGCACACGGACTATTAAGTGTTCTTGACGTGTTTAGATACGTCATTCATTACGTATTTTGATTGCGACATCAGACTGCGCGTAACGTAATTAATGTAGCAATGTCTTCCAGTCCAATTATGTTCAAAATATTCAATAGACCATTTCTTACATCGTGTTCAAAATTGTACTAACTAACATATTTCTGTTTTTATGTTGGAAATATTCTACGTTATTTCTGAACTGTTTCACTATTTCATACATACTAAATATATTCACACACACACACACGCACGCACGCACGCACGCACGCACGCACGCACGCACGCACGCACGCACTCACGCACGCACGCACGCACGCACGCAGGCACGCAGGCACGCACGCACGCACGCGCGCACGCACGCACGCAGGCACGCAGGCACGCACGCACGCACGCACGCACGCACGCACGCAGTGACACAAATTTGACAAAACACAGATATCAACGGCTCTCCGTCAAATTACTTTTAAAATGTTTGTTTATGACATCCGGCTGATCGAGTTCGTGGGTATATATCCTATTATATCTTATTGGATATGTTATGATATGATATTATCTGATGGCTTTCTGTTAGCGCACCATCCAATCGGACAAACATCCTTTCAATGAAGGACACGACGATGCGTCTGAATAAATGGTGCAGTTGAACTCAACCCCAAGGCTAAAGGCAGCGAAAACTAGCACACATTTTGTTATATACATAATGTATCTGAATTCAAGTGCCGTTTTAAAAATAAGCAAAACCTCACAAAATCGTGTCCACAGATCTCTTTAGAATGAATAATTTGGGAGTGGAGGAAAGCGTCCCGGAAAAAATAAAATTTATTAATTAACCCTTTAACACTCATATCATCCAAAAAAATGCTTCTTGAGAAATGCCAATTTGCAGACCAAGAGAAGATTAGTTTTGAAAATTTACCACTGGAATGACTGGCTCGATGAGCGAGCCAGTCATTCTAGCGGTAAATTTTCGAAAATAATCTTCTCTTGGTCTGCAATTTTTCCCTGAGAAAATTACAATTTTCATGAACAAATTCGAGTGTTAATCCTTTAAGCATACGAATTTGTTGAAGAAAATGTCAATTTGCAGACCAAGAGAAGACTATTTTTGGAAGTTTAGCACTGGAATGACTGGCTCTGTTATCGAACCAGTCATTCAGTGGTAAATTTTCAAAAATCGTCTTCTCACAGTCTGCGAATACACATTTCTCAAGACCACTGCATAAGCCGTTTTGGCTGATATAAGGGTTATAGCTTTAAGGAGTGTGTGAAGTACGTTACTCATTATGCAAAATATTTCTCTAGAATATGATGTTAGAGGAGTGAGTGGAAGGCGTGGGAGGATAGAAAAACATGGGCCAAGTTAACCCTTCTCATGTCAACTTAACCCTCTAATGGTCAAGTTGGTCATAAACGACCTCTGCAGGGATCTTGAGAAATGTCCATTTGCAGGCTAAGAGAACAGTTTTGAAATTTTACCACTGGAATGACTGGCTCGGTGACCGAGCCAGTCATTATAATGGTAAATTTTCAAAAAGACTCTTCTTTTTCTGGAATTGGACACTGGCTAAGTAGACATTTCAATTTTCTTAACCATTGCACTTTTTATGAATGCCCATTTGACAGATAACATAAATCTATTTTTTTGGGTAAATGTTCGTTATAAATTTACTAAAAATACTCTTTTCGGCTGCAAAAATCAAAATTAAAAAAAAGTATTGATAATTAAATGGTTAATTGAAATAAATAGTATTTTAAGCGCTTTAATGCGCTGTTGGCATACGAGTGGTTAAATAAAGCTTATTGTTGTAGGCTGTAGGTATCGGTAATGAATTAGACGTCTATTCAGATATGACAGGTTATTTCCCCGGGCTTGGTTCAGTACCAGTCCACTAACACGCATCGTACTAACATACGGGAGCGTTAGGGGGAGGGCGAGATTGCTCTATAAGACGATGACTAACACGCGTCCTCGTGGTATCCTTAAAGCTTCAATAGCGACCCGCTTCCTAACCCTTTCATCCTTAGAGACCATAACAGAGAAATACTTTATGATGTTAGGAATATTTTGTTGAAATTTTCAAGACCAATTTTACTGGGAGCTGTTTCTGGCAATGTAACTTAATGTAAACTAGGATTTCCAGGCCGTGATTTGGATAAAAATCCCGGATTAGGATCGAGTCAAATTACGGATCTATGGTTATAGCTAAAATTTCTGGTCTAGTTTGTTTCAAAATTTTGCTTATACGAGAATGGGCCTGCTCGTACACTAGGATTCCACAACTTTAAGACGAAAAATCATGGAAAATCAGGAAAATCTGAAAACCTAATATTCGACAAAAAACTGGAAGGTTTGCAATCTCTTATTCCCAAAGGTAGTAAGTAGTAACATGCTTATCTATAATTACAATGGACCTTTCCAGTTTATCCATCCATCACATGGCATCATAATCAAGTACGTGACGTGTAGGCTGACGTCATAATCAATGACGTCATGCATATAGTAGATAAGTTCGTCATGAATCCATAATTGATGACGGACTAAGCGTTGTTGTACGAATTGTATGTCTTTGCTAGATTTAATACACATTCTGTTGAATATTTCGAAACTAACATACAGCAACAGCACCTAGTCAAATTAGTTTCAAAGTATTCAAGAGCTTACCTGTATAGTTTTCTGGAAATTAATGGTCGATCGATCCCAACACGGGCGAAGCCTGGGTGGAGTTTAACTAGGAATGGGCGGGGAATAGCTAAAACTGGATTCCTCCATTGGCTCCATTGTTCTAGAATCTAGACTACGCCCTTTAACCCTTTAATGACAAAATCTTTCCCCAAAAATTTAAATATTTACTTATTGAATGTCCATTTGCAGGCCAAGAGAAGACTATTTTTGAAAATTTTCTACTGGAATGACTGGCTCGTTTATCGAGCCAGTCATTCCAGTGATAAATTTTCAAAACTTCTCTCGACCTGCAAATGGACATTCCCCAATACCATTACAGAGGCCGGTTTTGGCCGGCTTCGTCATGAAAGGGTTAACCCTTGCTATCCCAGTGTCTCAATTTCTATACGGTTATACAAGAAAGGCGTAAAAGT
This sequence comes from Chaetoderma sp. LZ-2023a, assembly GCA_034401795.1. Classification (NCBI taxonomy): domain Eukaryota; kingdom Metazoa; phylum Mollusca; class Caudofoveata; order Chaetodermatida; family Chaetodermatidae; genus Chaetoderma; species Chaetoderma sp. LZ-2023a. The sequence continues at coordinate 37,738,035 of CM067375.1, read as the reverse complement.
CTTTGAAATAGTTACCAGTCAAATTAATTTCAAAATCTTACGTTATTCTTTAATCCCTTAACACTAATATCAGCCAAAAACCGCTTCTATAATGGTCTTGAAAAATGTCCATTTTCAGACAAAGAGAAGACTATCTTAAAAATCTACTACTGGTAAATTCTCAAAAATAGTATTCTCCTTGCCTGCAAATGAACATTTTCTATGAGAAAATTGAGATTTTCTTGAACAAATTCAATTTCTAAAGGGTTAAAAGAATATTATTTACATTACACTGATAACGCAGGTGACTGTTCCGGTACTGGATCAATGCCGGGCCAATATGGTCCAGTACCGGCCCAAGAATCTGCATTTTCAGGGTATAAGGCACTTGTTTCTATGATGTAATGTTTAAAGTGATAATAATTTAAAAAAATTATTTTTGAATGTCACAATCAAAAGGAAGTTCGTCACGAAGTCGAAAATTACGAAACTGTATGAATTGTATGGTGAATTTATTATTTAATAAACATTCCGTTGACAATTTTGAAATTAATTTGACTGCGAGTTGTTGTTTACATAACCCCATTTTCAAAATGTTTAACAGCTTACCTGCATAGGAAACTTGAAATGTAGATGGTGAGAATTCAGGTTTCAAAGTTTCAAATCGATTCCAACACGCGTAATATGTAGGCGGAGCTTGACTACTAAATAAAGGGCGGGGCATAGCTAGAAATGCATCCCTTTAAAGCCAATGTTCTTCTTGAAATGTACTCTATGGGAGACAGATAGTGTTTCCGCCAAACATACAGTACGGCTCAGAAATAACAATGTACTGTTGAATATTTTGAACATAATTCTTCTTCTTTGCGTTCACCAGCACATGACATATTCAATCAAATTGTTTTCCCAAACCTCTCACAATGCTGCAGAAAATGTTCTGTTGTTTCCTCTGCTTTCTGACAGCTGCAAAAAGGTGTGTCCGCAATTTTCAGTTTGTGCAGATAGTGGTTAAGTCTGTTGTGGCCTGTCCTCAGTCTAAAGAGAGCAGTCTGATTTCTTCGTCGTAGGCTGCAAAGTGGATCTTTCAGAGGCCTTTCATTGCGTTTTCTCAGTTTGATGTTCTGTTTCAGCTCGATCCATCAATTCTTGGTTGGATCCTTCTTTAGCTAACTTGTCAGCTCTTTCATTTCCTGCTATCACACTGGAGGATGACATGATTTTCGGAGCAGAGAGCTCTGGCTGACTCCAGTAAAGGCAGAGTAGAATCCTTACTACTTAGAAGCGCTTGATGAGCTGAGGATGAGTCGATGAAGAAGACAACTTACTTTGCTGTTGTACCTCTTTCCATCATAGCACAAAATGCTAGGCATAGAACCTCCACTTCTGCCACATAATTTGTGCAGTGTTTTCCAGTCGGTTTGAAGCTGTCTTATGTGTCCGAGCTAGCAAAGCTGATATGTATTCCTGCACCACCATCTTTCACTGCAGCTCTTGCTGATCCATCTGTGTATACGTGAATCCACTGGTCTTTTGGATACTCTTCATAGATTAACTCTTCAGTAAGAGCCTCGTTTACATCTGGAATGTTCGAATCCTTACAGGTAATTCCCGGGATGGTGCCGCAGATCTCAATGCGGCATGATTTAGAATTTTCACATGGGGAGGTCATATCGGTTGTCGCGATTGTGCTGACTTCCTTTGGAAGGTCTGATTGCCTGTCCTTAGGTAGTTTTCCAGAAGCCATTTTATTTGTGAGCGGTTTCATGGGATGTGAAGGCATCAGCCTGAATTTTTCATGCTGTGTCGCGGCCTTTGTTTCACGTCTCTGTTGAAGGGAGTCAATGTTGGCTATCTATTCCATAGCACTGATTGGCGTTGTTCTCATTGCGCCAGTGATAACTCGAAGATCTTCGTTTTGCAGTTTGTTTAGTGTTTGGAGATTGGTGTGCGGTGCAGATGGGCCATACTCAATTGCGGGTCTTACAGATTCTTATACACCTGTTTCAACACATTCATGATTGCTCCCCAGGTGGTGCCTGCAAGTTTCCACATGATTGCCAACCTCTGTTTTGCTTTACCCTCAGCTTTTGTGGTTTTCAGGTCATCCTTTTGTCAAATGTTACCACACCCCAACCCCTCAGGTCGGTTGCGTTATCTTCAGGGTGAACCTTTATGTTGTTAAGCTCCAGATCTGTCTTGCAGTCTTGTTTGATTGAAAGTGTGAAGAGCTTGCTTATGGTCTTTTCCTCATTTATTTTAACATGTCATCCAGTTGTCCATGCTGAGAGGTGATCAAGGACAAGCTGCATCCGATAATTTGCAGGAGTGTGATATTCTTCGCTGCACCAAAGGACAAGATCATCTGCATACATTGTTGCTTTAATTCCTCTTGGTAGGTTCTGGGTAAGATCCTTCACAAATACTAAAAAACAGGTTGGGGATATTACGCTATGCTGATGAACTCCATTCCGCATGAGCACTTTCTTGCTGTGTTGTCCATTGAGCAGCACGGATGCTCTTCTGCTATCAAGAAACTGTTTAATCCATTTGAACATTATTCCAGATATATGACTTCCTCTCAATTTCATTAGAAGCCCCTCTTCCCAGACCGTGTTAAATGCCTTCTGGAAACACTGCAAGTGTGTGTGGTTTGGCTTGGAACCCTTCTTTAATGCATTGTGATATGTAAACGGTTTGATCGTCTGTTGACCACATTTACTGAAACCTCTTTGCTCATCTGCTAGAATGTTATCCCTTTCCAGGTGCCGCAGAACCGTTTTCTTGATGATCCTCTCTACTGTTTTCCGACACAGCTTGTGAGGCTGATGGCCTGTAACTTCCAGCTTTCGATTTGTTCTTGCCATTTTTCAGTATTGGGATTGCAGATTTCCAAAAGCTTTACTTTTCCCATGCGCCCAATCTTCTTAAGCATCTCATTGGCTATACCGTTTGGACGAGGGGATTTCTTTAGGCGAAGTTTTGTCAAGGCAAATTCTAGTTCACCTGGCGTTAGATCCTCTTCCACACCATGTGCATGGGATGCGGGTATCTCATTTGAGTTCGTCTTTGCTGCTTTTTTCTCTTTCGTGGGTATGGCTATGTTACTTTCTTTGCTGTATGTTTGTACCAGGTAACTGGCGGCAATCTCTCCTGTTTTGAAACAACCATCTTCTTCAAGGATCACATTTGCTTCCCTCGTGCTTTCATCATTCAGGTGCCTGATCAGTTTCCAGAGCTTGGTGGTTTCTCTCATCATATCAAAACTAAATGTTTTCGTCTCCACGAACTTCTGATGGCATCAAGCTTGGCTTTCACATACTTGGCTTTATATTGCTGGAGTGT
>CM067375.1:37672214-37729714 GCA_034401795.1 Chaetoderma sp. LZ-2023a | reverse complement strand
TGATTGAATTTGGAACTGGCCTTTCGTTTGAATGATAGTGGCACTATCCGGGTTCGGGAGAAATCTGCCTAATTTACACCTAGTCTTCAACATTTTCTGTAGTGTCCCCTCCTAGGGACTGGGTGGTTGCTGCGGAGCTTATTGGTAACCTGATCTGATGGATTATATTGTTTATATGTTATCTTATTTAAGTTGGCGGGCGGAGTCGCCTCTTGTTTTCAGTGCATGGAATAACGTTGAGCATGCCGAATTTAGACTTTCTTTATCGCCAGAGTTCTTATGAAATCGAATGCTTTGTGATCTTACTAGTTATTCGAAAGTGTGTGAAGGGTGAACAATTTTTTTGCATTGAATTTAGTGCCTTTGTAGACCATTACTTTGATGAGCACATATTTTGTTTCAGTATCTCGACTTTGCATCGTTTCTTTCAGTTTTTTCCCTCGTGAAAGCTTCGACCATCGTCATGGATTTGGGACATGAACACAACTATAGGCAGCAACTATAGGCAGCAACTATAGGCAGCAAAAGAACACAGTCAAATTAGGTTCAAAATGTTCAACAGCTTACCTGTATAATTACCTTGATATAGGAATTCTGGGAATTCAGGGTTCGATCGATCCCAGCATGGGCAAATCGTGGGCGGAGCGTAGCTAGAAATGGGCGGGACAGCTAGAAACAGATCCCTTTATGTCTGTCCATACGTGCGTGTGTTATGGGAATTATTGTTTTTGAGTCCAAAGTATTATTCTCTATAATTAGTATAACGACAATTGTTATATATTGATTGAAATGATTATTAATATTATGTGGCAGATCTCTGATTAACTTACCAAATAGTAATGAGAAAATAAGCAGACTGGCCGTGCGATCCATCCTGAAATGAAGTATGCGGTGATTCACTAACGGAGTGTTCGATTAGACATGTGTCTCCCACTAAAGGGGAATGATTGACTCTAAGGGCGTAGCAGAGATTTAATATTAAACCCGATTCCCGTGTTCATGTGTGATAGTTTAATAGATAACTCTATTATTTAATATTTGCCCTTGTACACCACCCAATGCAATCACCGTCGTTATTGGCAGAGCAGGATAGCTTTCAATTTGCACAAGAAAAACATAACCACGCATTATGTTCTAAAGGGTCTTTGTCAAAGAAATTGATTAAACTCACAGGATGCTTACATGTAAGAAGACACTGGTGTCAATACCTTGGCCTGCAATTTTATTTGCACAGCAAAAACTGTGTTCAAATACCTCGCTTACGTTGCCGCTCCTTAGCAGAATTCCATCCTATCCGAGAGAGACGCAGGCCCACTAGAGGCGGAGTTGTAAGGCGTGGCTCATGTTGGCGCGAGTTAGGGAGGGATTTCCACGCGTAGTCTATCAAAAAGGACGACGATGGTAATGATCGGCCTTATAGGGATTATTGCGACTATGTCAGTTACTTATAGTAGGACCCAAAGTAGAGTATATTTACTGAAGTAAGTGTAGACACAAGTTCTTCATGCTCAAGTTGGTCCTGGTACTCGTTGTGGCATCAATGCGTGGATAGCCTAGTATCTCGGGCGCGGTTACAATGCAGATAATAAATGTGTTAACATGTTCCCAAAGCAAACACACACACATGTTAGATAATCAGAAATGTTCTGTTGAGTATTTTGAACATAATGGAGGAATCCAGCTTTAGCTATGTCACGCCCATCTCTAGCTAAGGTCCACCCACGCTTTGCCGGTATTGGAATCGATTGATCCCCGTACTCTCTGAATATCAAAATCCGGAAAACTATACAGGTAAGCTGTTGACTATTTTGAAACTAATTTGACTGGGCGCTGTTGCTTATTAAATAGTACAGGCACAATTCGTACAACCTGCCGGTCTATTAAGCGTTTAAGACGGACTAAATCGAGTTATTCATGACGTAATTGATTATACCGTCAGCCTCCATGCCACGTAGTTGGATTGGATTGGAAGACAACCTTCTTTCAGGTTTTCCAATCCAAGTATATTCAAAATATTCAACAGTACGTTTTTATACGTTTTGGAAACACGGTGTGTTATTTCTGAGCTATACTGTCTACGGGCGCCCTGTTTTATGACATCATCTACGTACCTTGCCGTTTATCAACGACACTATGTTTTGTAGACACCCGTGCTACGTGTGATTACTTCTAGGTAGCGCGAAAAATGTATTGCGTTACGTAACAGTGTTCAATAATGTGCCATATACGCACTATATACTTCAGCTTCGTAGTGCAGATGACACATTACTGAACACTGTCCCAAGCAGGACGCGAACGTTCGCCGAACATTCGCCGAACATTCGCCTTCCTGAACGTACGTCTGGTAATGGTCAGATCAACCGAAATCATCTTTATATTTCGCTCAACGTTAATAACAAAAAACACGTAGCTAAATTTGACTGAATTTGGTTAAGAAAATGGAAATATTTGCTTATTAAATGTCCGTTTACAGACCAAGAGAACACTATATTTGTGAAAATATATCACTGGAATGACTGAGACGGGGTCTACACCTTGGAAACCAGCAATGCATTTTAAAGTCATTTTGACTTAAACTTGTTGCTTCCACCAGGAAAAGCGACTTTCAAATATAATGTTTTCAAAACGATCAATAATGAATTAGCGTGCTTTCGTTATATCCATGTAGGCCTATGCGATATACCTGCACGCACGCACCCACGCACGCACGCACGCATGCACGCACGCACGCACGCACGCACGCACGCACACACACACACACACACACACACACGACAGAGTGAGAAGCACCAACGACGTCACTAATTGGCTTCGAGTTCAGCACTTCTAGATTTAGTAAATGATTTTCCTCAAATAATCCCGATTCATTTCCATTTTTTACAGATGGCAGTTTATTAATATTGTATGAAATTAAAAACAAGCATCATTTGTTATTTCCCTTTTCCCTTCTTAAGAAAACGTCTTCCGTGAGGGCACTATAATTGTTGCTTGGGAGTTTCCAAATTCCAATATAAGCTCCTATATCGATCGCTTCTAAATCTAAGCAAGGGATCCATAAATAGTTTGTAGAGTTCTGTACTAGGAACGCCAGATTGTCTGACATTCTGGAGTATCGCGATTGGCACTGCCTGTGTTCCGCTCCACTTGATCCTTGACGTGGCTCCGAAATGGATACTACGTATTAATTTCCACTGCTTGTTATGGTCAACCAGTCAACTTAGTTTCAAATTATGGAACGGGTTGCCTGCATAGTTACCTTGAAATTGCATTTGGGGAATTCAGTATTCAAAGTAGATAGCTTAGCTAGAAATGTGGGGGGGGGGGGGAGGGAGGGCATAGATAAAAAATGAATCTCTATTTACTTTTTAATACCCAGGGAAAATACCCTGTCACATAATGAAAGGTATTTATTTTTATTGGCTTGTTTCCCCTTTACTGGTAGTACGGCCTGTGGGACGAGTGAGCCTACTTATTGCTTGCAGACACCAAGTTTGCGAGTACGAGTCAAGTCAGTGAAGTCTGTAGAGTTTCCACGGAAAACCCCTTTTGATTATCTTCAAGGTATTGCCGTGACGTCATAACTAGAATGTTCTAGAACATTCGACTGCGTTTTTATTAGCTACGCACTGATTGGCTGTTGCTCGACCGATGATTGGTTGGAACCTGCGCCTGTGACGTCACGAGAAGTATAAAAGGAGACGAGATCCAGAGCTCGAGAGCATCCTCGGCCAGGGGCCGATTAGGTTGGACCTGTGTTGGCTACGATCGGCAAGACAGGCATTACGCAGATCATTTCGGTTTCTGACGGTTTTTCTCCTGTAGCCAGCAGTAATCCAACACACCGCACTAAATCAATTTTGTATCTCTCGTTGTTGCGGCAACATTTTTGGAACTTTTTGGATATTGTTCACGAATATATCAAGAACTAACTCGGAACACGAACTTGCGGTGAGGCCTTTCCTGGCCTGAAAATGTGATTCTACAGATGTAGAGGCAGCGATGTTCTTTGGTGGATGACTCGCCGGATCTTCCGGCCACGCCAAAAAGTGGTTATTCATCCGTCCCCACACTGGTGTCGTGCAGGTTTATCTAAACTTTTTGACCACAGCAAAGTAAACTTTGCCTGGTACGTCTTCAGAGCTGGCTGATGTACCCCGCACCATTAAACTTAGTTATGTATCTTCATCCGCATTTAACAGCCCCCACTCATGATCGAGTTGTTGTCAACTTCCATCCGTACCATCGGTGTACGGGAACATTCGTCATAGCAGTAATGTTATTGTATCTCTTACTGACTACTCATTAGACATTCTATATTGTGATTACAGTCCTGAGTTCGATCCGCTTCAGTCATGAGCTGCTTGCGGGAATCCTGTTTGTGGAAACCAGCCTGCGGGAACTTTCCAGCTTCCAGGGAATGCATCAACTCACGTCACACTAAGAGTGACGTATCAATTTCAGTAACACGATAGCCCAGGCTTAAGAATGACTACCGATTATTCAAGCAACTATACTTGACATTTTTAATTATCCCGTTAATTACACCTTTGATAATTATATCGTATCTGTATAACCAGTCCCGATGACTAAAAGGCACCGTAACGGTCTTAGGACCGCTAGTTATAATTTCTGTATCTGTTTATAGTTATTCTTATTTTCTGGTAGGTGTTTTCGCTAACTGCACCGTAGTAGGTTCCTCAACCTGTACTATATATATTGTTCTGATCATTTCACATTGTATTGATTGTTCTGGTTAGTTTATATATAGAAAGTGGCCATCAGTTTATGGTTTGCTTATTTGTAGAAAAAAATGGGACTGCAGTGCAGTAGGAAACACTATACAGCAACATTTCGACGACTCCCTCGAACAGGAGGTAGCGTCATACGATGGATTTCAAGCTCACATGCTCACCAACTATGCCAGAAATTCACCAGTAGGATCAACAACCCCGCTATATAACCTGTTTTCACCTGTCAGTGATGGCACCTTTCGGGATGCCTCTCAGGCGTGAATAGAGTTTAGAACCATGTCGGACGTCCGCGACAGGCCAACTCCATCAGGGCCGAATCGTGGACGATCACGACAAAGACCCGATTACGGGCACACTCATAATCCTTTAGACTACTATCGTTCAGCCATGTCATCTATGGAGACCATATGGCAGGGTGACAATCCATATTACAGACAACCTCCCGTGCTGCTCCCTTCAAAACAACATTATACTCGAGGGGAACAGCGCAGCATCATCGGGAGGAATCGGCACCACCTTTTCGCCGGTACATCAGTCATGCTACACACCACAACCACCAGCTGACTGCACCACCGCCATATGAGGAATATCAGTCCTCACCTCGAGAAGAACGTCCACGTAATCTTCATAATATTCTGCCTCCCGACCATGGACCCATGCCGGTTTATGGTTCTACAACGGGGCGGGATTCACTGGATTGGAGTACACATGTTCACGCTCCTTGGCATCGGCATCGACTAGAAACACCACCACCACCACCACCACCACCTGCACAACGACCAGCCTCAGAATACTCGTCAGTCTCGCAGATACCACCACCACCCGGATTTCAACCACTTCATTCTTCCCGTGTTCTTGGCCAAGTCATTCTCCCTCCCGAATTTAGCAGGGAGAATGACTGGACCAATTATAAAATACAGTTCGAGATAATAAGTCGAACTAACCACTGGAACGATCAGCAAATGGGTGAATATCTCGCCGCAAAGCTTTCCGGAAAAGCCCTTCAAGTTCTTGTGGATCTCGGGACTGATTACACACCCACCTACACCCAATTGGAATGAGCACTAACTGAGCAATTTGGCGACACAGCTCTCGGAGAAACGAGTCGTCTACAACTCAAAAAGCTCCGACGACGCGCGGGAGAGACTCTTCCTGAGTTAGCTAGTCACCCACGAATATCCTAGCACCAACATAAAAGGCGTAATACATCTGCATCTTGACACATTCATCGATGCATTAAGCGATGAACCCACCCTGAAAGAAAAACTATTTCTTGGCGACCACGGAAGTTTGGCCCAATTAATGGCAACTGCGGTCCGACTAGAAAACTTTCTGGAGCGGGAAAAGAGCAGCCGAGGCCAATTTCACCCTATCAATGAGGTAGAGGCTGCAGCTGTCGCCACGTCCACCAATGCTCCCCCAGATCATCAACACCTACCACACCAACACCACAGCAAACGAATTTGGAAGGGGGCGTGCCCATAGAGGAAGCTACAATGGAGCCCCCGGGTGCGGGAACCAGTGCAACAATAACACTAACAGCAACATGAAGGAACGAATAGACGAGATCAATAAACAGATCTCCGCATTAAAAAATTTAGTGACCACACTCAGCACAAACCTCGCCACCACTCACTTTAGGACAGCGAACACCACTAACACCACACCGCCACCAAACACCTGTTTCAGATGCGGTCAGTCAGGCCATTGGAGGGAACAGTATCCTAACCGACCTCCACAACATCCCCTGCACCTGACCGCAGCACACCACAACTGGAGAAGCCGTCAAACTCTTAAGGGCACCGAAAGTAGAGTCACCTCAGTGCCCGTATTCGCTTCCCGGCTCAACTATGGCCCATGTACGACAACGTTCTGTGGCCAACTATTACCAACCTAATTCAGCTATTACACCTACACCAAGATGCACGGCTTCACATATGTCGATGCCTACGATGCCTCCCACATCTGCAGCATCGCCACCCCTCTATCTCCGCACATAACAAGCCTTCTTTCCTTTGTAAAACGGCAATGGTAGGTTGCAGCACCCCCGCTGAAACAACATTTTTGCAAGCACCACGTCCCACCACCAAGACACTGAATTCGCGGTGTCCTTTGGTGATATGCAAAACACCGCCCGCACTACATCATCTCCAGCATCTACAAACAGCAGCGACTCGGAAGAAATGGTCACTCCACCTCATGGATACGCAAACACCGACGTAGACGGGGAGACACATATCCCTGGCGGCGGCACTGTTTCTTCTGTGCTTCGCCAAAGCATCCAATGAAGCATTGCAAGAAATGGCTCACGCAGGTAGAGCTTATCCGTTATCCCGTACGCACCACTGTCTACACTAATACTGCATACCCAGAAACAGCAACATCTCCATCATCATTGCTACCCCCAGCTCCACCTTCGCCGCAGCCCTCACAGCAGCGACGATGATCGACTGGCCCCTTCCTCACTCAGCCATCCTCTACATTAAAAGAAGCCATTCAGAAACAGACTGATTATATACAGAATGATTCCGCTCCGACACCATTGTCACAGACGGCGTCATTGGAAACTCTTCCACAGGTACATTGCAAATTGATATACAAATGTGCCTGTCTATTTAGCGGTGTTTCCACCAGTGCCACCGTTGACACTGGTGCTTCAATCATGGTATTCAACAGGCGCTTATATGAGAGCATCCCACCTCATAAAATGCCCCCTCCCCCCTTAAACCTACACACATTTACCCACAGACGGCTATGGGAGCTGATGTGCCCATAGCCGGTGTAGTTAATTTAGTCATCCACATAGAGGAGATGCAATTCATACTTCGAGTTGTCATCGCCTCTATTCATAATGATGCCCTCCTTGGCTCTGATTTCCTCAGTGCCAGCGAAGCCATCATACATTGCACACAACATGAACTCGACATACACAGCCGACGAATACCTCTTGGACCGGCATCGTCATCATATGACACGTGTGCGGTTATATTATCAAGTACCGCAACAGTTGAGCTGGGACAAGAACAAATCTTATGGGCCACCGTACCACAGTTAGGAAGCAACACACATATCACCATGCTGGAACCCGACCCTGATTACAAGATCGCCTCTCAATGCGGAAGACCCAGCATGATAGTGGATACTACTAATAAGGAATATATACCTTTTAGAGTGTTCAATGGTACCCCAGACCCCATCACTCTTGAACCAGGAGTACGCTGCGGCCATTTAGCGGACATAATTTCATTGGAATCACCTACACTTACCGACACACCACAGCATATAACTGATGATATACCCGAACATCTACATGCTTTATATCTATGTGCCACAGTTGGATTACAGCAAACACAGACACGAAATTCGGAAACTACTGTACAAATATCGTGATAGTTTTTCCTCAGGAGACATGGATCTCGGAGAAACTCGTCTTGTATGACACTCCATCGACATGGGCAATAATTGCCCTGCACGTCAACCGGTATGACGGCTCCCCATTCATAAAGAAGCAGAAGCACATCAACAAGTGAATGACATGTTGTGGACCGGTATTATTGAACCCTCAGCATCTCCATGGGCTAGCCCTATAGTACTAGCAAGCAAAACGGACGGAACCTTGTGGTTTTGTATCGACTACCGCCGCCTTAATGATCTTAGCATGAAGGACGCGTATCCGTTGCCTCAGATAGATCAGGCCTTGGATTCCTTGTCTGGAGCCAAGTGGTTTTGTACCCTTGACTTAGCTAGCAGTTACTGGCAAGTAACCATGGATGAAGCTGACATGGAAAAGACCGCATTCGTTTGTAGCGATGGTTTTTTCCAATTCCACAAGATGTCCTATGGCTTGTACAATGCTCCAGGAACTTTTGAACGACTCATTGAGTAGGTATTAACCACCCTGCTATGGGAAATCTGTCTCTGTTACATTTATGAGGTAATAGTTTTCTGACCAACGTTTGAGCAAACCTTAATCAATTTGGACACTGTGCTATCACGATTCCACACAGCCATTTTGAAACTCAAACCCAAGAAATGTCATCTCTTTAGACAGAGCATTGAGTTCCTGGGACACATCATATCCGGTTCAGCCGTCTAAAACTAAGGCAGTAGTGGAGTGGCCAATGCCCTCTTCAGACACAGAGTTTTCTTGGCTTATACCAGTACTATTGCCGTTATATCCGACATTTCAGTGAGATTGATTCACCCCTCTACAAGATCACTGTAAAAGATCGACCATTCAAGTGGACAAGTGAGTGTGAAGGCTCATTCAGGGCACTGAGAGAACTCTTGACGACTGCCTCAATTCTTGCTCATCCTTATCCAAACCTCGATTTCATCTTAGACACTGACGTGTCAGCTTACGCTATAGGCATGGTTCTATCTCAGGTCACAGAAGATGGAATGGAGCAGGTATTGGGTTATGGTTCGCGTACTCTGAATAAAACGGAGAGAAGATACGCAACCACCAAGTGAGAACTGCTAGCCGTGGTACACTTCATCAAGTACTATGAACGCTTTCTGTACGGGCGCCCATTTACACTCCGTACAGACCATGCCTCACTACGATGGCTCAGGAACCTGAAAAATCCAGAGGGCCAGGTAGCGAGATGGCAGGAATCCCTGTAGGCCTATAACTTCAACGTTGTTCACCACCCCGGCAAATTGCATGGGAATACCAACGCCCTCAGTAGAATTGTTGCGGAGGCCGATCACGAAGAGGCCGCCACCGTGACACAGTCAACACAGCTATCTGCGGAGTTCCCCGAATTGAGGTGTGCAGAGTGGAATCCGGAGAAAATCGCACACCACCAAACAACAGACGTGCAGATACGAAATATATACACGTGGATTCTCCCAAGGAATCGGTAACACCACTATCCACCACGGCAAAATATTATTACCAACCGTTCGAAGAATGTCAATTAATAAATAACGTTCTTTACTTCAATAACCGTCTGGTAGTCCCGGAAAGTTATCGTAACCTCATATTAAAAGAACTACATGATAACACTGGGCATCTGGTCATGGAAAGGACAGTTGCCTGTATCAAATCAAGATTCCACTGGTTGCCAAATGTGTCCCATGCCAATGACGCGCTGTTGGCCAGCACCATATTACACCATCTCAAATTAAGATTGTTGGTGCACCATGGGAGCTAGTGGCTATTGATGTGCTCGGACCCTTGAATACGATGGATGACGGAAATAAATACATCCTCGTATTGCAAGACTATTTTATGAAGTGGGCAGACGCATTTGATTTGCCAGACTAAGAGGCATCCACCATAGCGGAGGTCCTGGCAAGCAATGTGTTCTGCCATTTTGGTATGCCTTATGAGTTGCATTCTGATCAAGGAAGTAATTTTGAGAGCCGGCTCATATCAGAGCTCTGCAAATTGTTTTATATCGTCAAAACAAGGACGACTTCATACCACCCCAGAGTGACGGGATGGTAGAGAGATTCAACAGAACTCTCGCGGAGATGCTTACAAAGGAAACATGGCTTGATTGTAGAGATTGGGATCTTTGGCTCCCATGTGTACTCATGGCTTACCACACTTCAGTACATTCCAGCACGGATTATACCCCTGCTCAGTTAATGTTAGCCATGAATTAGCCTTACCCCTGGATCTGGCCATGCCTTGGATACCAGGAGAGAAAAATTCACTATCTCTCTATGTTGAACTCTTGCGGCAGTGGATAGAACAAGCCCACGAGTTAGTGAGAGAAACACTATCCACTGCACACCGGCGGCAAAAGACGTACAATGACTGGAGGGTGCATGGAGATCCATATGAAGCAGGAAGGATGGTTTGGGTACACGATTCACAATGGTATGCAAATGTGCCAAGTAAACTGAGTAACCAGTGGAAAGGCCCCTATGTGGTAGTAGGTAAGACGTCGGACGTGACCTACCATATCCATGCTTCGGATGGCCTGGCCTCAGTCATCCACTTTGATCCACTTAAACCATGTGTCAGTGATGACCCAGCACCAGAGCTCGAGTTGCCACAATCGGAAGCTGAGGTTGACCCAAGCCATGCTTCCCATGGGGTGGAACATATGATGAATAGCATGAACGTGAAGAGGCTAGATGAAGCATTGGCGCATCTAGAACCGCAAAACCGTACAACGAGGTGTACCCGACCACTTTCCCAAATCGCGAAACCACGCCCCTTCCAAGGAACACCCCTTTCCATAGTCCCACCAGCACCATCACTCCAATTCGTATCCCTCATCTATACACCAAGTCATCACCGGCCCAGTCCATTTCACACTCCACTCGTCAATCTTCAGATATGCGAGAGACTGCTGCTACAGAGGAGGTGGCCTCCCGCACCGCACCGACCAACATTGGACAGGAAAGCAGCCTGTTCAGCAGACTCTTGGCTCGAATTTTCCTGGTGTCTAAAAGCTACGACAGGACACCAACCGTCATGTAACGGGAGATGACCACATTCCCCTGTCCAAAGGCCTCCCCATCCATTTGGCCTATCATACTCCCACATGAGCAGTCAGGACATCACACCACAGACAGAATGTCATCACATACAGAACACACCTGCCCTCAAGGCTGGATACGCCAATTCGTCATTGCGCATACATCACATACATACTCGGTTAAACTCAGCATAACAGAGATATTCAACACCAGCAACAACATCATCTAGCAGCACCTACCGGTATTAATTAATTCCCGATAGAGACATAAAAATTGCCGCAACAGTTCCACCCACACAAGATGCAGGAGAAATAATATCTCCCACAAACCCCCACCTCCCGCAATAACAACAGACTTGGCATTCACCAGCGTGGAAAACTGGAATGCGCCCCCTTCGCTTTAACATTGGCATCATACAGCAGCCCGGACATCTCGACAACAACATTATCATCAACAAACAACAGCCGACAAATCTCCCGCACACACCTTCTTATCTAGTTACGGGAGAACTGATCATATGGATAGGAGGATTGTACTACAGCCATCTACAGTATGCATCACGGGAGGAACGTTTGTCCAAGGTTCCTCCTCTTCCCTCAAAAATCTACATACATCATTTACATGTAATAACAGTCAATATTATTATGCAAGATGCTCGCATTGTCGTCAGTCACGAGTAGGATTTTGCAAGCGAAAAGTTGAAAAGTTGAATTCGATAATGGATTGATCAAAGATGCGACAGCATCCGACAGGTCATCTGCGCTCTAAAATAACTCTGTCCCGCCCATGGACTCGGCCATTACAGAGCGAAATACCCTCAAGGTTCGATAAAGTTGCCATCACTCTGCCTCCCCCATTCCCGCACCTGGCGGCCATAAAAACATCACCTTCACCACAGCACAAGTATCATCCACAGATAACCAGCCACGCGTATTTGACTCAAATCACCAACATGTCAGAAACATAGACGCTCAGGTTGACTGTAGTCACAATCTCCAAACGACGGCATTGTAAATTGTAACACTGTGTGCACCCACTTCCGAGTTGCACTGTAATTTAACCGTTATTAAATTATATTAATGTGTCTGGTCTAGGCAGGGACGGAGCTAGTTCTACCCATCTAGGAGAATGCTTGGCAGCCCTCCCGCTCGGAAAATGCAGCTATCTTGTCGGGATTAGTAACTTTGATCTACCACCTGAATAGACCTGTTTAAACCACACATCAAACTACTTACAACTTTACTGTTATATTTTTGATTAGGAACACAACATGCTCTACTGTGCTACAAATCATTAGCGCACGGGCCGGTAAAGTGGCATAAAAAATCTAACCGTATAATTACAAGGAGAATTTCAAAAATTCTCTTCTCTGCGTTCCAGTCTATAATCAACACGGGCTGAGAACTACCTTTACAGACAACTATAAGACGCATGTTTAAGAACCCGCACAAATAGGGACATTATTATAAAACGAAATCTTTGTATAACATATATATATATATTTCCATATCTCGCATCAACAAAAGACTACACCTCAGCAACAGTATCTCGGCCATCGCCGTAAATGGCACATATGTTTCCGATCAACAACATGTTTCCAAGGGCCACGTGACTTTTACTCTTTCCAGTAAATTTGATCAAACGATTTAAACCAAAGAGCCGCCCAAATACGCAACTACCACGGCGTGATCGAGGAGTGGCAATGGTGAGTCGGGGGTAATTACCGCTGGCGTCACCAAGCTCCCACACACCCCATCGAGTGCTCCAGCCTAAAATTAAAATGGACAAGTTTATAAGCATCCAATCTGTAAACCCACATCACTCTAATTAAAAGGTGATGCTCCTCGGGAATAAGTAGTACCCTGTTTTTATGTTGATCGGAAAACCTTAAATGCGCTAAAATAAGACTAAGTTAGTGAGCCTTTCCTCTTATAATTAAAAGTACTCCCTTTACATGGGAAGACGTAATCTAGTGACGATCAGAATGGAAAAAGGAGAAACTTTCCATATAGGGCTAACCGAATCACCTGTCAAAACTTCCAGGTGTAGTCATCCGCCACCTATGACGTCACCAAATAGTATAATAGGAGGAAGCACGCTCTGAAACTTCGTCTTCCCATCAAAACTCGACACCAGGGAAGAACAAACAGCATTAGGCTTCTTTCGTGTCGAAAACTAAATTCTGCTGTTCTTTATTATTAGTTCATTATTACAATACTTGGCCTGGAAAGTTAAAAATGAAGAGATAGGACTTTTTTAAATAAGGTTCCCGCAGCCAACTACCATGCGGGAACGAGATGTCACTCCTCGAAGATTTAGCGCTGTCGGATTCGTCTGAAGAAGAATTGGTACCAGTTTAAAAAGATTCGCATGCAGCTCGTTATTAGCTAACGGAGAACCCTGTACCAGAACTTTTACGAGAAAGTCCGACGCACACTTCATGTTAACAAGGATCATCTACTCCAGACAGCCTTCTGCGTAATGTGTCAGTATCTCTATACCGCTACCCGCTACGGAGTGACCAATGCACTCCGTCATCATCACCGTGTGTTAGAAGTGACATTAATTCCAGGGGAAGAAAACAAGGATCGTGCCATTTTAGCCACGCGTTTTGAATCTCGGTTTCCAGTTAAAGTTCTCCCGACCAAGAAGATGGCCCGCATAAAGAATACTACCCGTAGACATCCCGTTAGTCATCGTCCTCCCACGGCTACCTTGGCCAACATACCGGCAGCCAGACGTGAAATCCTACCCACAGCCACGTCAGGGAGCACTATGCCACTTCCAGTCACCACATCCACACCGGTGCTGAAGCAGAGCAAGAAGCATAAATCCTCCACAGAATCCAGTCTGGCAGCACCCACATCCGTAACCAGCCACAAATCTGCAACCACTATATCCGCACCCGTAGTGTCCGAAGCAATCGCAGCCAGTCAGCCAATATAGGTAGTTATCATGATGCCTACGGAGATGGAGATTCCAAGATACCCGCAGTCACCATCTCCTCCTGACTTGACCATAGACGAGGGACCGGGACCATCGCAGGCTACATCCATTAGCATCACTCCAACCCGTGTCGTCCAGCATCCACATCCCAGTCTTTCTGATCCAGCTATCAGGAAGGGGACTATGCTTGAACGATCATACGCGGGAAAAAGACGTATCGCTCACACGCAGGACATCCAGCCCGTGCCCAATGTCACTGCAAATCACCTCTTGAAGTATGCCAACTCTCGGAAGATGTCATCACCTGCCGTATCCGCTCCCGCATCACTGCCTTAACCTACGATTCAAATCACCACCATCACCACGACAAGCACCACATACATCACGACCATCACGAAGACCACAGCATCGACCGCCTCAGCACCCACTAGCACCACCGCTGTCATACGGATAAACATTCTAGCACCCGCAATAACTGTGAGAGACATTATAGACGCTCATATTCCCGCAATCATCACTTCAGACATTTCCGTAAGTGCCAGTGATAATGAACGCATCTCAGCATTAATAATTCATCCACCGTGACCAACCAGCATCAATCGCGGGACCCAGACTCAGTGGGGAAATTTTTCAGCAGAGGTGTGATCATTTGTGATACAGCACAACATCAGTGGTGCGATTCATGGACACCTATTAATTACTAATTTATTTTTGAAATACTTTTCTTTTTATTGTATATGTTAGATCAATTGAATCCCGTCCCTAGGATGACTACAGTTATCTGACACAGCTGCACAACTTAGTTGCCCAGCTGTGTCCCACACAAAATGAGCACTGCGGACTCCGTGTTGTAAGAACGTCGCGTGCGATGTAAAGAATACAACACCCTGCAGTGCAATAATGTCATAATCCCGTCATGCAGTCTCAGCAATGCTGGGGCTGCCTAATAAACTAACTTTTGAGTTATTATTATGTACTATTTTTCTTATTATTTTTCTTCCTGTCCTGGATGTCAGGACGGCTATGGGGTCAGCGAGAGCTGCCCATTGCGGACTCACTATAACGGGTCGCAAATATATTTTTAACCAAGATACGCGTTGCGTACGCCTTTATTTACCCGGGATGCGCAAGTAATTCGGCCGTAATATTTTAGATACCTTGTAAGGGTATGTTACGTGGAAATTATATATTTGATATACATATATTTTATATATTATTGTATAACTTAACTTAAATTGTGGTACGTTGGAGCTTGGGTGTTTTCTGCGGAGATAATAATTATCTGCACACAAAGAGAACACCCATGCGAGCTATTGTTTAGGAATCATTAGCTAAATAAAGTTGAAAGCACGCACCAAAATATAAAAAAAGAAAAAGAAAAAAAAGTAAAGGCCTGGAAAAATAATTCCAGGTTAAAAATTAAAAACTAAAAGTATGCCTCCCCTCTCCTCTTTGGCGCCTCTATGTGCTCTGTCTCTTAAATACGCATCTTTTGCGTCACTACTACTCTCTGGCCACGTGCCTACCCAGGAAGTCTATAATTCCCGCCTAGCATACGTCCGTGCATGGATCCGCAATGCGCGATCATTTGCCACGGATGTCAAACTAGGAGGGGGTGGTGTAGTTCGGATCGACCGGTCAGGTACCGGCCGTACCAGCTAGGCTGGGTACACGCTGCCCGTCCTGGATTCATTCCCTGAACACGACCTCCTGGGTAGAGCTATAAGCATATATGAGCCTATGAGAGAGATCGCGTTATAAAAACGACTAAGTTCGTTAATGCGCATAGTTCGCATGTGCACGCTTAATACTATTTTTGACAGAGTGCGTAATTTACGACCAAGATAGGATGACGCTTTTAGTGTACCGAGACGGTACAATGTAATCTTTTTTAATAACTTGTTCCCGACGAATCTGGCATTATTCAAGACCAGAATTCGACGGGCTTTCCAAATCTGTAAACCATTCCAAAATCGGTTAAGAAATGGCTGAGCTATCCACGGAAAACCCATTTTGATTATCTTCAAAGTATTGCCGTGACGTCATAACCACATGTACGCAGAACTTCTAGAATGTTCTAGAACATTCGACTGCATTATTATTAGCTACGCGCTGATTGGCTGTTGCTCGACCGATGATTGGTTGGGGCCTGCACCCGTGACGTCACGGGTAGTATAAAAGGAGACGGGATCAGATAATTGTGATACAGATAAGGGAATGTAACAGGATATGACACATCTCTACCATTGTAAGAGTCAACCGTCTTTTCTAACAATACAAAACACAAACACATGTGTTATTTCGCACAGCCAACATGCTTTTTGTCATAAAACTCCTAGTTATTTACTGAAAGCAAACACTGTTAGAAGACAAAAAACACCACACATTTTGGATAGATTTCCGAGCTTCTGGAAATATGCTTTGATAATGTGTTCAGTCGGTGGAGGCTGTATACGGCTTCTCTCAATCTGCAAATAAAATATTATTATTATTATTATTATTATTATTATTATTATTATTAGTAGTAGTAGTAGTAGTAGTAGTAGTAGTAGTAGTAGTAGCAGCAGCAACAGCAGCAGCAGCAGTAGCAGTAGCAGTAGTGGTAGTAGTAGTAGTAGTAGTAGTAGTAGCAGCAGCAGCAGCAGCAGCAGCAGCAGCAGTAGCAGTAGCAGCAGTAGTAGTAGTAGTAGTAGCAGTATCAGCAGCAGTAGTAGTAGTAGCAGCAGCAGCAGTAGCAGCAGCAGCAGCAGCAGTAGCAGTAGCATTAGCAGTAGCAGTAGTAGTAGCAGCAGCAGAAGTAGCAGTAGCAGTAGCAGTAGCAGTAGCAGTAGCAGTAGCAGCAGCAGCAGCAGCAGCAGCAGTAGTAGTAGTAGTAGTAGTAGTAGCAGCAGCAGTAGCAGCAGCAGCAGCAGCAGCAATAGCAGCAGTAGTAGTAGTAGTAGTAGTAGTAGTAGCAGCAGTAGCAGCAGCAGCAGCAATAGCAGTGGCAGTAGTAGTAGCAGCAGTAGCAGCAGCAGCAGCAGTAGCAGCAGTAGTAGTAGTAGCAGTAGCAGCAGCAGCAGTAGCGGCAGCAGCAGCAGTAGCAATTGTAGTAGTAGTAGTAGCAGCAGCAGCAGTAGCAGCAGCAGCAGCAGCAGCAGTAGTAGTAGTAGTAGTAGTAGTAGTAGTAGTAGTGGTGGTAGTAGTAGTAGTAGTAGTAGTAGTAGTAGTAGGAGTAGTAGTAGTAGTAGTAGTAGTAGTAGTAGTAGTAGTAGTAGTAGTAGTAGTAGTAGTAGTAGTAGTAGTGTAGTAGTAGTAGAAGTAGTAGCAGCAACAGTAGCAGCAGCAGTACTACAGTGAGCACATAGTATAGTTTGTTGGCTATTTGAAAATGCGCAATAAGCTGCTAGAACAAACACAAAACAGATCAATCATACGTCCTTTCATGCGTGCGTGTGTGCGTGTGTACGTGCGTGTGTGCGTGTGTGTGCGTGTGTCACGGTGTGTGTGCGTGTGCGCGCGCCTGTATGCGTGCGTGCGTCCATCAGTGCGTTAGTGCTGATATTTTCGACTTTGATGGCCTATTAGAATGAGTTGAGATACTAATTTATATAATATTACTAAGATATTGAGTTGAGTGCGAGGGAAGATACTGTATCCTGAACAATTTAGAAACAAGTCTCTAGAATGCTTAGCTATAAAGGGTAACAAACGTTCCCGGGATAATCAGACAGATTTCTGTGTCAAGTACGTCAGAAGATAAACTGGATCCGCTTCCGGAATCGGTATACTTACCCGTCTTACTGTGCTCAATGGTGCTGAGATAACTCGCACACGAATCATCTGGCGTACCCATTCCACGCCTGATCAACTCCATAGCAGAATACACGTCACCCGTGATTGTATACTTGCTCACACCAACTAGCTCGACATTGTAGCGCTCAACGAATCTCTTCAACTCAAAGCGACACCTGTAAGTAGTGAATTTGTGCTAGGCAGTCTTCGTAGTCGCCGTCGCCGCCGCTGGTGTCGGAGGCGGAGACGGCGGCTGCGTTATTATTATTATTATTATTATTATTATTATTATTATTATTATTATTTTGATGGGTAAAAGTGTATGCAGTTATGGTACAATTTCGATGATGTAAAATAACTAATTTTCCTCCCATTTTCCCCTAAATTGGAATGTACAAAGACTATACACTATGGTTGACATTACCTTGCTTCTGACGCGCACGAGCTGCCAGTGTATGCGAAGATAGGAAACTCATGGATATAGCCATCATATTGCTTGTACAGGAGTACTACATTGGCAGTAGAATCGTATCCTGGCAGGTATTTTACCAGATGGTTCGCGTGCTCCAGGTCACTGTTCTTGATGTTCATGACGAACCATAACAGATAAGGTTCATCCTTGGTTTGAGCATCGAGGGAGTAGAAGCCATCTGTTCGATCAGCCAATATCAGGGTGAAGTAGTGTTCTGTAAAAAATTTAAATTGATTTAGGTGAGGTCTGACGTCACACACATGTAATGGGCACAGACGTGTGTGTAGTATATTGAGATTATTACGCCCACAGGCATACAGGCCCAGCTATAGAAAATCACCTAGCTATAGCGTCCTGGCGTGACCCAAGTCATGAATCCATTTGCTCACTCAATCATATGATGCCATAATCAACTACGTGACGGGTAGACTGGCGTCATAATCATGACATCATGAATGACTCGCTATAGTCCGTCTTTAACGCTTAATGATCCCACACGTTGTACGAATTGTATGTCATTACCATTCAATACACGTTCTGTTGAATATTTTGAAACTAATTTGACTGGGCGCTGTTGCTGCCTTAGGCAGCAACAGCACACAGTCAGATTAGTTTCAAAATATTCAACATCATGTCCCCCCTATGGTTTTCTGGAAATTGATAGTCAAGAAGTTCAGGGAGCAATCGATCCCAACACGAGCGAGGTGTGGTGGGGTGGGGAGCTTAACTAGTGATGGGCGGGGACATAGCTAAAACTGGAAGGGTCCATTCTCTTTCGGTAATCGGAAGAGCAATTGAACAGTCGCTGGTGACACAAATTTATATATTTTTATCAGAAATAATATTGTATTGGCTTTATTAATCTGAAATTTTGTTCGACTACATGATAGAATAAAGCAACAAAAACAGCATTTGTAGGGTATTGAAAATACTGAACTCTCAAGCTCCGCCTTTGAGAGAGTCATAAGCTGTCTATAGGTATATGCCTGCGATTACACCATAATTATAGGTTTATGACGTCATAAAGTTGCGACTCGAAGCTAGTATAGGTCGGCCTGTCGCTCTGTCTGTCAGTCGGTCTGTCCGTCCTAGTTCTTATACATCTGACAATGCCGCGCCTACCTCGCAACTCTAGCGCGTTCTTGCGTGTTTTATTTAAGAATAGCTTATAGGAGAACACAAACGAGACTTAGAATTCAATAAAACACTGTAATAGTAAAGGATTTTATCATATTTTATGAACATTTAGACACGATGTTTACAACCAACATCAATAGTAAAATATGGGTTAAATCCACCGATTTTGATATCACGCATGCAATTTACTCTAATACACCATCGTGTGCACCGTCAAACACGCGAGTTCAGACCAAATCACATAGTCACAACATCACGCGTGGATTCAGATTAGGGGTATATATGAAAATATCATCATTGGAGGACTCCAGTTCTAGCTATGCCCCGGTCATCTTTAGCTAGGCTGCACCTACACTGCCCGTGTTGGGATCGATCAATGTCTGACTTTTAATTTTCAGAAATATAGGCAGCAGCAGCAGCACCACCACCAAGTCAAATTAGTTTCACAATATTAAATAGTAAAGCCATACAACAACGTTTTAGTTCGTCATCAATTAAGCGTTCGTGACGAACTTATCTACGCCATTCATGACGTCATCAATGTACCGGCCCAGTAGCACTCGTTATCAGGAGAATAGCATAATTCACGAAATTACATCACCCCACAATAATGATTCACGCGTTGACGTCACTCTGAACCTCATGGGAATTGGACAAAACGACATTTCGTGGCCAAACTATATTAGTATTTAGGTATTTAAGATATGCAAATAAGATATTTTATCGTAATTAAGTTATAGAAGAGCATTCTTGGGCATGTTTCCCCTTATCACTGTTTGTGTTCCTCTACAAACAAATACAATTCTCTTAGTAATGACCACATGCCTATAGATTGACAAATGTGTTTTAATAGATATTGTGTCACGTGACGGGGTATAAAAGATGGTCTAAAACACCATGTGCCCAAAAGACCGTTCCGATGGTAACTGGTCTGGGATGAAAGACACACACATGTCGAAGTCATTGTGATTCTGCCTATCTTTCTGCTACTAAGTGCTACTACAGCTACTTCGTCGCCGCCGCCGCCGTCGTCGTCGTCCTTGTTTGTTGTTGTTGTTGTTGTTGTTGTTGTTGTTGTTGTTGTTGTTGCTGTTTACCTGAATCTTCATGATGTGTTTCAAGGTTTATTATCTTAATCATGGGCATGTGTCGTTGCTCTGCTGCACTGATCTCTTGCCCATCCAGGAAGCACTTCCTATCCACTCCCCTAAAAAAGATTTAATAAGTCTGTAAGACGCATGGACACTTCATAAACTCACTTGCACTTAAAGCTGTTGTAAAAACTCCTCTAGACCTCACTAAAAGACATATTGACTAGGCAAGCTGTAGCACAAACACATCTTGCGAATATCACCTAAAACCGATACTAAATTCGAAAACCTTCGAACACGAAATCACAAAAAGACCAAGATCCTATAGAACTTAATAATTATTTTGTTGATTATTTTCAAACTAATTTGATTTGATTGGGAGCTGTTGCTGCATGCGGTAGCAGTGCTGCATATTGCAACAGATTCCCGTAAAATTAATTTCAAAATACTCAACAGCTTACGTGTGTGATTGCTGTGAAATTGGGGTTCTGGGAATTCAGAGACCAAACCGTTAAATAATGTATGATACTATTGAATGTTTTGAAATTACTTTGACTTGAAAATTTCTGCCATCTGAATATCAGGAATCAGATAAGCTGTGGAATGTGGATCTTTGGGAGTAAGTTGGGGCCTAGTGCAAAATAAAGACGTTAGTTGGTCCGTCGGTCGTAAAACCTGTCATCTACGACCATCTAATAGACACATTCTATCTTAACAATACATTTAGAATCTGAAATGCCAAATACAGAAAATAACTGTTAATGTAAGAAATCATGCCATTGAATATTTTGAAAGTAATTTGACTGTCAACTGCTTCTGCATATGTCAACACCAGACGCAATCAATTTCAAACAATATTTTGAAACAAAGCTGACTTGGAGCTGTTGCTAATAGCTAACGCGTATGATTGGCTTACGTATTTAGAGTATGGGATTCATATTGTTGATTCAAGTGGCTTGCTATTAGATATTGTTTCCATGGTCTCACATCCGATAAGGTAGTCACATAGACCAGTTTTTACTAGCGACCAAGAAACACCTTTGCGCTGCGCGCCCCACCCCCACCCCCACACACCCACCCCACGAATAGGAAAGAACATCTTGACCATTTAACAGAGTGTATTATTATGTAAAAAATATATGCGAACTCATTACACTAAAGATATATTGATTTTGTAGTAGTTTGAGGAATCAGAAGTCGGTCGGTCGGTCGGTCACTCAGTCGGTCCGGTCAGCCAGCTAGACAGCCAGCCAACCTATCAATCACCAATCAATCAACAAATAGATCGACGAATACATACGGCAAGTGGAATTTGACACCACACATAGGACCAATACTCTCAGGCTTACTCTTGAACCAAAATCCAACTGTGTGAGTCAAAACAGTGTGATATGGAATAACTGCGTCTGAAAATAAATAACCAATGCAAATATTTTTAAATTGTCTCATGACCTGTATTGTTGCTATGTGACGGTCCTTTAAGAATGTGCACATATCAAACTACTATCCAACTTGTATCGAGTGATCATCTGTCCTTGGTATCTGCAGTCATAGGACTTTAAGCCTTTAACCCATGGAATTGTTCAAGAAAATTTAAATTTTCTCATAGAAATGTCTACTTGCAGAGCATGAAAGACTATTTTTGAAACTTTACCGCTGGAATGACTGGCTCTGTTATCGAGCCAGTCAGTCATTCAAGTGGTAAAGTTTCAAAAATAGTCTTCTCTTGGTCTGCAAATGAACATTTCTCAAGACCACTGCAGGAGTCGTTTTGGCTGATATGAGTGTTAAAGGGTTAACATGCCTGCTACGAACATGTTCGATGGAGTTCATTCACAACTTGTGTGTATCATTACTGCATACGACTTATGATACACAAATCCCGGCTCTGTCACACATATTTGTTGCCATTCTGGACACCTGTGTGAGCATACGAAATTCTCACTTTAAGGAAGCATCATGTTTATGAAACAATCCGAAAAGAAAAGAAAACAGCTCTTATGAAATATGTTCAGATAGTTCCTGACCATAGACAAAATACTAGCAAGTCGTGCAATGTTCGGTGCTCAAAACCATAAAAAACACGACGCTGGGCATGGCGGGCACTACAAAGATATTGCAGCACGATTTTGGACAACGGTTATATAACAATAGTATTCGTTCATACAGACATATTGATGACGCGCTAAATAATAAATACCCTGCTTTCTCTGCGAAACGGTGATATTCAAATGTGTGTCTGCATTTTAAATATTTGTGGAATCTATGTATATTCTGGAATCTATTCTTTGCATCTTCTTGGATTCAGAGTGGCCGTACATATATGACTCGATGTCAAAATGCTAGTATTGACTCACGAGGATAGCTTTATGGATATGTCTCTGTAAAGCTGCGCGGTATGGCATAATGTCAAAGCGGCGACGGTGTCAATTTTCAAACCGGTTTGAACCATATATCGGTTTTATGGGGGTGGGTGGACCAGGAATGAGTGTGTGCAATCATTGTATGTAATATTCTTTAGATAAGCATGTAGCAACTATGCGTCCGTTGTTTGGTACCTTTGCCCCAAAATGCACGCGGTGGTGTTAGCGTGATCGACTGGTAATCAGCCGGGCGAGGTTCAAATCCCGCTCGATTGTCAGGCGATGAAGTGGCGGATGAGCAATCGGTAGAAACATAGACACTCTACTTCACTCATCACTGCCTCTCTCTCCACCAGGAGTATTGTAAAAATCTAGCTTCTTACCGACTAACAATAATTCTAATGCGCGAGATTTATCGTGTGTTTAATCATCACGCGTCGAGCAACGGGATATATACCTTAACTGTTGTTAATCAGTTAAATAATGCGCTATTATTTTTAGACTGCTTGATGAAAATTGTTGGTGTCACGGAACAGCAAAAATTTTCACTCACTTGCTCTCATTTAACATTCTGGTGACAAGCGGTCATCGAATCATATTGTGTACACATCCCAGTAATGACGATTTTGTCCCGTTACAAGGGGTGGGTATGATTAGAGCATACGAGATTACCAATCTGTCTAAGTTAAATCCCTATATCTATCAGCAAATATATCTGATTGTATATTATTACATAAGTTAATTTTCGATATCACATAAAAGGTGTAGATACCTTCCTCATCTTCTGAATAATATCCGCGCAGATATGCTCTTTGGTACTCAAATAGACTTTCGTGTTCCTCTGATAAATAATAATAATAATAATAATAATAATAATAATAATAATAATAAAATATTCATAAATCCATAATGAAACTGTAGTAGCAGCAGCAGCAGTAGTAGTAGTAGTAGTAGTAGTAGTAGTAGTAGTAGTAGTAGTAGTAGCAGTAGCAGTAGCAGTAGCAGCAGTAGTGGTAGTAGTAGTAAAAGTAGTAGTAGTAGTAGTAGTAGTAGTAGTAGTAGTAGTAGTAGTAGTAGTAGTAGTAGTAGACGTACCGAAACATGACTCGCCCATGTAGTCCTGAGTGTATTTCTCCCAAAACTTTAGTACTTCGTCAATATCAGTTGTATCAACTTCATGATGCATTAGGACTAAAAATGAAAATTATTATTATTATTATTATTATTATTATTATTATTATTATTATTATTATTGCATATTTTCTGATGTTTACAATCCCGACTTTGATTCTAATTAGGAGTGACACTATTTGACCAAAGATAGGAAAGACAAGTGTAGGTAACAGCCTTTCTTCTGATAAGAAGTGAAGTAAATAAGGAAATGGGTCTTAAAGAAATCCACTGATAACGTAGTATGACCAGAATCCAGATCCCTGTTTTGACCATTTGAACCTGAAAGACAGAAAAATTAAGTTGAATATTTTGAAACTAATTTGAGTGGGATCATGCCGAATATGTTTCAAAATATTCAACAGCTCACCCTTATGGCTGGCTTGAAATTGAGATACTGGAACCCTTGTGATCAAATGGTCAAATGTGGATCAAACATTGGAAAAGCT
This sequence comes from Chaetoderma sp. LZ-2023a, assembly GCA_034401795.1. Lineage (NCBI taxonomy): Eukaryota > Metazoa > Mollusca > Caudofoveata > Chaetodermatida > Chaetodermatidae > Chaetoderma > Chaetoderma sp. LZ-2023a. Next base: position 37,705,120 of record CM067375.1, on the reverse strand, counting down.
TAGTGCACGATGGCAGTATTTTTTTGTGTTGGCATTTGAGACATATATGATTTATATTTTCTGAGAAATCCGTGGATTCCACATTTTCCCCAATATAAATCCAGGTAATCGGGAATCAAATTCGAATATTACTCATTAATAGTGTGATGGTGACGATAGTAGATAATAACGGGTCAGACGTAATTCACTTATTAAGTGTCATAATGGTCAGAGTAATTGCTTGATGTTCCCTTCTTATATTAAACCATGTATGTGGACATACATCTATCGCACCTATGATTATTACCCCTAACATTTATAGATAAGAAATGCTAAAGTAGGTTAAATATTTTGAAGCTAATTTGACTGTGCACATTTCAAAATGGTTTCACTATATTCAAGAACTTTTGCATATGTATGTTTTGGAATTGAGAGAATGTAATGGACCTTTCTATTTTTAGCTATGCCCGCCCATCACTAGCTAAGCTCCACCCACACCTCGCCCTGTTGGGATTGATCGATCCCCGAATACCCTAGCTGTCAATTTATGATCTATGGCAGCAACAGCGCCCAGTTAAATTAGTTTCAAAATATTCAACAGAATATTTATTAAATAGTAAAAGCAGACAATTTGTACAACAACGCATAGACCGTCTTCAAATATGCGTTCGTGACGTACTTATCGACGTCATTCATGACGTCATTCATTATGATGTCAATGTACACATCATGCAGTTCATTATGACGTCATATGATGGGTGGGTACTCTGGAAAGGTGAATTCGAAGGGTACATGTTTAGCATCACGGATTAACAGTAAGCATCAAGGATAGAGAGCGCTAATGGAATATTTTAACCCCTCTTGTGTTAACCTTGACCATATGATGTTCAAGTAGGCCAAAACTGCCTCAGCTATGAGCGTGAAGAATGCCCATTTTCAGGCTAAGAGAAGATGAATAAGCCTGTAAATTAAACCTTTAATCGTCATACCTCCCAGAACTACCTCTTTAGAAAGCTATTTTTGGAAATTCCTGTGCTAACTGGTAAAATTACAAAAAGTGACTTCTCTTGTCCTACAAATAGACATTCATTGAGCACAAATTTCAACATTCTTGAAAAGTCGTTGGTGATTTTGTGCTTTTGTGCTTTGAGGAGCTGTTAACCCAAGACTGTTAAATACAGAAACTGAACAATTATTTGACTATGGAGAGACTCTTTTACACTTTGCCAAAATTTACTTCCAAGAAGTGATAGTAACCCATAACCTCGACTCACTTGGCATGTAACACAAGCACAAACAAGCCTACATGTATGATCAATGACTAATCGATCTCAGTAGATTGAATAACCTGTCTATGTATGACTTCGGCAAGAGCTAGCTTGTAACACCGCCCATTGCATAATTATATAGAAATAAGAAAGTTTTATTATGTAGTCTAGCATTTGAAATTTACATTTATCTTTATTAACAAACTGTCAAATTCAATCAATAGACACATGATTGATTGAATTTGGCCATTTACTAATGTAGCAAATGTAAAACTCCAAAAGTTAGACTACTTAATTAAACGGTTTGGTTCTTAGGCTGAGTGCAAAATTCTCTACCTGTAGCCGAATACCCAGGTATAGATTTGATAGGTCCTTTGATAGGGACCATGAATGGAAATTATTATATCTTGGCGATCGTAGATCATTGTTCTGCATGGGCTGAGGCATACCATATTCTTGGTAAAACAGTGCAGAAAGTTGAAGAGATATTCTTCAATGAATACGTCGCATGTACGGGTGTTTAGACTCGAAATATTGCAAGAACAAATTTAAATCAAATTTAAATTCAAATCTGAAATGAAGTTTGTTTAGATAATTTTTAACAAATCTGTTGTGGTCATGTGTAACTATATTATGTCCCCGTTTAAATTTTGTGACAATATTCTATGTACCTAACACTGTAATCCATGGCTGAGAAACCTCATCTGTTGCAGTTCAAAGTTCCCCCCCCTCCGCAAAAGCATCCTGTGATTTTTCCCCAGGATTGAGTTCTAATTAGCTTTCATTTTTTACATCCACTGATGACCTGGCCTACCATAGCTAATGATTATGTATTAAATACTATGCTGTGATCAAACCACTCACTTCGTGTTAAAGAAACAATTTGTACGGTATGGCAACTCTATCTTGTCAGTGTTTGAAGGTTTTCAGGATAAATGCTAACATAATGATTTGGAAGATATATTCCAGAACATTCACTGAACATTGGCTCCACTGAGGATAATCATAGAGCAGCATAATGCTGCACAGTGGAATAATAGAGTGCATACATTATATAAACATAGATTAATATGTGAAGAATATTATGGTACTACTATTCTATCCACTAATAGAGGGATCCATTAATAAACCTCACCCTCTTTGGCTTTGCACACGAGCCTGAATTGGTTTTAACACTTTGAACCGTCAACTCAAGGTATTTCTACAGCCAATCTCTTAACTAGGTTAGAGTAATAGAACGTTATAATATACCAATTACCCTATATTGGTTTCGATTTTTACTTAGTAAATATCAGGCCAAGAGATGAATATTGTGGTAAATTGGCTACTGGAATTTATAAAAATCAATTTCTGTCGTCCTACAAATGGCTATTGGTTAAGAGTAGTTCAATGTTTACTTAGCCTGTGTTCATCTGTACACTAAAAGGAGATTGTTAAAAAAGACTTCACTGGAATTACTAACTAGTTAATATTCTAGGAAGTATGACATTACCTGCAAGGTATTCAAAATGTCAGCAGTAGAAATTATGCTGAATTCTTAGCTAGTTTCTGGGAGCAAACCTTATCGTGGGCCGTGAGTGTTAGCTTAAACGTGTCGGAGGGTCTCCATAGCAGGATATTTAAATGAAACTTTGTGCACTCAAAAGAGCCATAGCCAGAATAAGTGTTACCACACTACACTTTTAACCGTGGCAGTGCACTATGTTTGGTGCTGTCTATTGCGGCACTGCAGTGGGTATCTCGCTGTATACATTTACATAATACAATTTGACGTCTGTATGTATAAATCTAATTTATTGCAACATTTCGAAATTGTTAAGTTCCTGAGTGAAATACGTTCAGATTATTTTTCTCTATACGTGTGTGGCTCCAAATGGATTGGGTCCATAAATTATGTGCTACCTGTGTTTATTCATCACTGAAGAAAGCTCAATACAGGGTGGCATTAAATGATCTAAATTGCATGGTTAAAAAACTGGTGGCAGATGATTTATCAAAGTATACCCAACTGTAGCTTCGTATTCATATATTTACAAACACAATACCAGCCTTATCTAACTATCTTTGGCACAAGCTCTCGATCTTCAAGTGCTAAGTAGATGTGGTAAAATGCATCAGTTTACCGTGATCCGCTACGTATGAGACGTGACCAATGCACCCTTCTAATCCTGTCGTCAGGCCAGTTATTTGTAGGAACCACGATGACCATGGGTCGGCATTGACAATAAACGATGATGTAGATTCCAGGACCATGTCATTGTCCATTACGAATTCCCTCTGAAAAAAGTTACATCTGCAAAAGAAAGAAGGAACTAGTAAGAACCTGTTCCAAATAAACTCATGTTTTAAAAAAATTTATCCTAGTAATTCAAAATGACAAGTTTGAAAGTAGACCTGTTTTATTGAACCACGCCATTCGGGCATATTGCCCCTTTTGCCCCATATCAATATTTACTAATGTGGTCTACATTAGGAATTACATTGGCTGTGTACTGTTGTGGCACTACACGAGGCAGAAAGGGGCCTGTATCTCTCACCTGGAACATAGTCATTTCAACTAATAGGCCATCGCCTATAAGCCATCGCCTATAACTAGAATCAAAAGGTTGCGGCTAGGCAGAGTTGCAACAATAACAAAGATTTGTCCTACCAAATCGGTCACAGAGATTCGGGAAGACATTTTAGATTTCCCATTGCTTTTTCGCCGACAAAAATCCAAGATAGCCAACCTGAAACCTGTTTATCCGACTGTTTCGAAAGTGGCAAATTTAAAATGACAATAACCAACTACCCAAAGGGATTAACAAAAGCAATTCTGGCTTGCTTACAAATCCATCAAATAAATAAATCCAGTATGGCGGTCAAACACGCTACATATTGATTGGTCCTCGGCAGCCATGTTTTGTAATGCATCGACTTCTCCTTGAACATTCGGCCGGATCCTTTCAGAGGTTCTGGTGAAGTTGTTTTCACGAGGACTAGCTCATCCATGAGGGCCTCTAAAGCATTACGACAATCAAGTTCCCTCGAAAAATTTGGTTCAGCTCTTGCTCCAGATTACCTTTCATTAGATTTGAATCAATCCCAAGAGGAGCTTTATAAAGACTATTATAAAAATAAGCCACAATCTAAGATGGCCGCTGGAAAATTTAATTGAAATTAGCCCCGTGGTTCTTGAGAAAATTGATATTTTAAATTTCCTATTGCTTTGGTATGGGAGTTTTGGCGGGAAAATATCTAAGATGGATGGCAAACTATTTATCCGACAGCTTCGAAAGTGGCAAATTCAGCATCAGTTTAATGGCTCCTAGTGCCTAATCGTATCTCTCAAATGTTGGCCAGATCTGTTTAGATGGTCTGAAGAATAAATCATTTTCGTGAAACTATGTCATCCAAGATGGGTTGATGCCCTAATTGATGTTTCATGAGTTTTGAATCGATCCTCCAAGCGTCTTCAGAGAAGTTTTTAAAAAACGTTTAGATGGCCCTTATGGCCTCATCATATCATCCAAATTTCAGCCCGATCCATTCAGTGGTTCTGGAGAAGTCGGTTTTGCTAAAACTATGTCATCCAGGATGGCCGTTGAAACATTTGACCAATCAAGTTCCCTCGAACAAACTTGGTTCACGTGTTGTTCTAGATGATGTTTCATGATGAACCGATCCCCCATGCGGTTTTGGAGAAACGATTTTAAAATAAATTTCTGAAAATTAGCCATAATCCGAGCTATCAAACGGCCAATTTGGCCGATCGACTTTGTTTGAACAAAGTTGGCTACCTATGCCCTAAGAATGCTTCCTGCCAAATATCATTGACATCGGCCTAGTGATTGTTGAGAAGTCATTTAAGGAAAAGGTTGATGTAGGGCTAGATAGATGGACGGCCGACAGATGGACGAACAAACGGATTGATGGACGGACAGACAGACGGATGGAAGATGGATAGGCGATGGACGATCGCCATGGCATAAGCTCACGTGGCCTTTCAAGGCCATGCGAGCTAGTAAGAGTGCTTTGATGATGGATGAATGTATACATTTTGATACTAATGTGCCATAAACAAAGACAGCTATGGCAAACACACTGTTTTGCCTGGTGTCATAGATCAAATTCTACTGCGTTCGTTCGTTCTTCCATCCGTCGGTCCGTCCGTCCGCCCGTCTGTCCGTCCGTCCGCCCATCCATCATCTATCTATTCATTCATGTAAATTCCAGTTGCTTATTTAGAGTAATACTTTCAATGTGCATAATGCATATTATGCTTATTATAGATGGCCCATCAAAGGTAGAGCCTATAAAGTGATAAACCCCTTACATGTATATAACAGCGCGACACGACACAGGTACGACGCGTTGCAAACGTTATCGCTGTCTATCACATCCTGGTTGTCTAGTGTCAGTGCTGTACATTTGTCGTGAACACATTCAGCGACTTGTTATGCCACCTATAGGGGGATGGGCATGAATATTAATGGCGTATATCGGTTCCCTGTCTGACAGGTCCCATTGACGCCACGACAGTGCGTATTTGTATATTTAAGAGGTAATTTTCAATGTTAACAAGCGTTGGTGCGCCATTTATGTGCATTTTTAGCCCATTAAGATCATCCAGTTGGCTTCCGTGGCAAAATTCTGCAGTTAAACAGATTGGTTTCGGCAGGCAAAGGGCCTAGTGCCGCAATGGAGATGGGTAGGGTCCTGGATTGGGACTGAACCGTCTAGCTTAACGAAGCTTGAAAACAGTAGCTCTTTCGAGCTCCTGTGCAATCATTTATTAGGCCACTTGGGCCTGTTTTGTTGTTGTTTTTTCATCGCTGTATAGTGTCGCCATTTTGGCACTGGGGTTTTTAATGCAATATTAACAGCTGATATAAGAGTGAGAAGAGATAGAAGAGGAGATATGTGTGAGAGTGAGTGTTGTTTGGTTAGTATTGATTATTATTATTATTATTATTATTATTATTATTATTATTATTATTATTATTATTATTATTATTATTCTGATCATTCTGATCATTATGATTTTGGTTATTATCATTATTATTATTGTTATCATTATTATTGTCACTGTTATTATTATTATTGATAGGCGGGTGACTCTGTGTCATCAGGTCATGAGACCGGGCATTATGCCTCTATCGTCGTACATCGCAAAACATTATGGAAGAACATCGTCAGAGAAGTAGATTGACCTGTTCGGTTGTGACGGCGTCATGGAAAGCTCTCCGACGTCCGCACACAGGCACGTTAATCTACTTGACGAGAATGCATTCCACACTCTGCGAGATGGATTGACCTTGACCGTGGCCCCAAATACGCACACACGCCGGCGCGCATCTCAGCACGTATGCACGCACGCACTCACGCAGACACTTACAGGCGTAGGCTACCTACGCATTCAAGCACAACGGTTTTGCTTTCATTTTGTTCAATATTGCTATTATTTTTATTTTTTTATGGTTTTTGTGTGTGTGTGTGTGTGTGTGTGTGTGTGTGTGTGTGTGTGTGTGTGTGTGTGTGTGTGTGTGTGTTGGTTTTTAAAACTGGCTGCTGACCCTGAGTCATCAATTTATGACAGACAGGGTCTTGTACAGTCTTTTTGTGCTAATATTTTGTTTTAGTGCGTTTTATCTTTGTGCAGACTTTTTTTTTTTTGAGATGTTTTATATTAAGCTATGTTACGTTTATGCGTGTTCCCACGCACGTTTACACGCATGTACGCATGCACTCTGGGTCATCAATTCATGACGCAGGTACGCGTGTACGTGCAGGCAGGGTCTAGGACTATGCCACCTATACTATACAGCGCCGGCGAGGTCTATACTTACTAATAGTCACATGATTGGAATAGTCATAGTTATTGGTCTGTCTGTCTCTCAATCGGTTGACCTGTCAGTCAGTATATCTGTCTGCACATTTGTTTACAATGGATCTTTTCAGTTTTAGCCATGCCCCGCCCATCTCTGGTTAAGTTAACCCACACCTTGCCCGTGTTGGGATAGATCGATCCCTGAATTCGCTGACTATTAATTTCTATAAAACTATACAGATAAGCTGTGCCAGCAACAACGCCCAGTAAAATTAGTTTCAAAATATTCGACAGAATGTTTATTAAATAGCAAAGACATACAATTCGTAGATCGTGTCGGACTATTAAGCGTTTAAGACGGACTAAATCGAGTCATTCGTGCTGTAATCTATTATGACGTCATACTACACGTCACGTAGTTAATTAACGCGTTATATTACGTATGGATAAACGGGTCCATTGTAACAAAGCTTCACAACTCTCTAACATAGCGCATTATATGTATCCCTCTGAGGCCGTGTTATCACTGGACGAGTTAATCGGGAATAACGCCATACCTCAGTATGGTGTTACGCCAGTTAAGTCTCTACTGAGAACATGACCTTAGATTGTACTAACATACAGATTGTGGATTTTGGATGAGTCGGATTGATCAGCCGACTCTTCGTCCAGTACAGCCCATGGATACACATTGTTGCATATGGATCTCAGAGGTATAGTTGTATTGCACCGCTAGATTATGGCTTATAGTTTCCATATCATTCATATCCCGTCACATTCCCTTATCTGTATCACAATTATCTGCTTGGTAATATCGAGTAAATGTTGAACGCCATCGTTTTGTCTTCTTAAGAGATAGTGTGTGATGCCATGTAAGTGCCAACGCATTACACTCTTTATTATGTAATACCTATCCCGTTCAATATTTTGAAACTAATTTGATTTGCCTATGGCAACAACAACTTCATGTCAAATTAATTTCAAAATATTCAACCGCTTACCTGTATGATTGCTTTTATACCACATTGCCTATCTATAGCGTGAACCTCTATGACTGAGCATATATACCGAGGCAGACACGCTAGGATTTTTCTGATTGGTTGAAAAGCAAATCATGGCAGCCATCATAGGCTGTTGAAATGCATCAACATTCAGCTACTAAAGCCTGAATAGCTTTCGTTGTCACCATGATAAAAAGCTAAAATATCAGCGATGCATTATGGGTGGCAAATTTTCTCACCTAAATGGTTAGTATAAGATAAGGTGAGATTTCGTTTAAGGAAACAACATGCAATACATATTTGTGAGTTGTATAATTGGTGCATTACGGGATAATTCCGGTTAGCTTTTGATTAATCCGTTCTTTTGTGACTTTTGATCTCTCGTCGATAATAAGTAACTGAAAGTATGCAAATTTTGTGCTTGTGAAGATTTGATGAACGGTTGATTGAATGTTTGTTGCTCTGTCAGCATTTGGTTGTTGCTAAATATTCCGTAGGTTCTGAAAGTAGCTACTTTCGTATTAAAGTCAATTTAGTAAGAGTATAACGTTGGTGAACCAGATTTATGCATTAGCCATTAGATTCTCCGTTAGGGGCAAGTTGTTGGCCTTCTCATGTCAATCAATTCGGCGGGGGTATTGAGTTTGATTTATATATGAAGCAGCTTTAGGTTCAAAGACTGCACTGCGTATATGATGCTTTCTAGCCACAGTCGGATTAATCCTATTTGGTGGTCCAGAGTTAATAGAGCCTACCACTTTTAGCTATGCCCCGCCCATCTCAATCTAAGCTCCACCCACATCATGCTCGTGTTGGGATTTATTGATCCATGAACTCCCAGACTATTCATTTCCAGACAACTATACAGTTAAGCTGTTGAATATTTTGCAACTAATTTGACATGGTGCTGTTGCTGTCTATAGCAGCAACAGCGCATATAAAATTATTTGCAAAATATTCTACAGAATATTTATTAAATAGTAAAAACATACAATTCGTACACCAACGCATAGTCCGTCTTCAAACATGCGTAGGCGTTATTCAAAATAATGCCATTCTACACGTCACGTAGTTGATTATGACGTCATAATATGGATAGATAAAGTGGAGAGAGAGAGAGAGAGAGAGAGAGAGAGAAAGAGAGAGAGAGGAAGAGAGAGAGAGAGAAAGAGAGAGAGAGGAAGAGAGAGAGAGAGAGAGAAAGAGAGAGAGAGAGAGAGAGAGAGAGAGAGGAAGAGAGAGAGAGAGAAAGAGAGAGAGAGAGAGAGAGAGGGAGGGAGGGAGGGAGGGAGGGAGGGAGAGAGAGAGAGAGAGAGAGAGAGAGAGAGAGAGAGAGAGAGTTAAGAGCTGTGTACGTCATAGATCATCACAAGAGACAAGCGTATCCACAGCTAGATCAACGTGCTTACTCCCAGTAGCGACCAATCGTCATTTTAAAACTGGATTATCGTCCCTTGTGTTTCTGAAGACGAGCGACCGATGTACAGACATCTTTAAGATGTTGATCTCGCTGATAGGCTGTATTGTCAGATGACCAGTTTTACCAGCTTGAGCTCTGCATTTTTAGAATGCCCATTTCAAGATGAATATGCGGGTAAGCTGTATAATATTATAAAACTAACTTGAAACAAATGCAACAACAGCTCACAGTCAAATCAGCTTCAAAATATTAAAATATTGTTAAAATATTTATGAGTTTTCGAAAAGGATATTTTAGGTTGAGCGGCTTATAAGTACTCATCTATTTCCTTGTAACTTTACCTGTTCATAGCGTCACAGCCGTTGCCATTGATCATGTATTTTGCCAAAGCGAAGTCCCTATAAATATAGTCCTTCTGACGATACAAGAACACCTGCATGTGATTACTAAATGTAGATGCTTCCCATTCTCGTACCATATAACCATTTTCTACATCAGAACCATGAATATTCAGCACCATAAGATGTAAGTATGGTTGATCAAGCGTGCCATATATATCATATCCCTCCAAATCACGATCTACTATAACCAACGCATACAGACCATCTAATAAATAAATAAATGAATGAATGAATGAATGAATGAATGAATGAATGAATGAATGAATGAATGAATAATGAATGAATGAATGAATGAATGAATGAATGAATGAATGAATGAATGAATGAATGAATGAATGAATGAATGAATAAACGGACGAACGAGCGATGGAACGAACGGACGAAAGAAAGAACGAACGAACGAACAGACGGACGAACAGACGGAGGGACGGATAGACGAACGGACGGACGAGCGAGAGAGTGAACGAGCGAACAAATGAGCAAATGAATGAACGAATGAATGACGGAATCAAATAAGGAAGGAACGAACGAAATGAACGTATATACTAATAAACGAATGAACGAACGAACAAACTAATGAATGAATGAATGAATGAATGAATGAATGAATGAATGAATGAATGAATGAATGAATGAATGAATGAATGAACGAAAGGACGAAAGAACGAACGGGCGGGGTGCCCGGGTGAGTTAGTAGATGGACGAATGAAAGAACAAACTGATTGACGAACACACACACACACACGCACTTACGCACGCACGCACGTAAGCACGCACGCACGCTGATAGACAGACAGACAGACAGCCAGCCAGCCAGACAGACAGACAGACAGACAGACAGACAGACAGACAGACAGACAGACAGACAGACAGACAGACAGACAGACAGACAGACAGACAGACAGACAGACAGACAGACAGACAGACAGACAGACAGACAGACAGACAGACAGACAGACAGACAGACAGACAGACAGACAGACAGACAGACAGACAGACAGACAGACAGACAGACGCACGCACGTACGCGCATACAGACATACATACATACATGCAGGCATACATACAGACAGGCAGACAGACAGACAGACAGACAGACAGACAGACAGACAGACAGACAGACAGACAGACAGACAGACAGGCAGGCAGGCAGGCAGGCAGGCAGGCAGGCAGGAAGAGAGACAGACAGACAGACAGACAGACAATAGACAACGTCCTACCTGTGACGAGGTCTCCATGTTCCTTGATCTGGATAGAAGGCGCTACTCTTTGATCAGAACACGATATTGTATCCCCGTCATGCACCGTTAAATGAAGAGGCCTGCGGAAAGATCATGAATATCTATAGCTAATGGTCATTGTAAATTAGAAACGATATCAAACCCAGCGTCAAACATGTTTTCAGAAAAACAGAAGGAAAAAATCTTTTGTTCTCTGGTCACAATAAACAGGTGGTCTCTTAACTCCTCTTGTATCAACTTTAGAGAAGTAACCGAGCAAGTCATTGCAGTGGTAAATTCTAAAAAATAGTCTTCTCTTCGTCTGCAAATGGACACTGGATATACAAAATCTTGAATTTTCTTGACAATTATCAGTAAACTACGATTAAGACTGCCAAAAAAACGGCCTCTGTAGTGGACTTGGGGAGCGTTTATTTGCAGGATAACAGAATGTTATTTTACTATAAATTTAAATTATAAATTTACAAAAGGATGGTCTTCGCTTGGGCTGTAGGATTACAATTTTCTTGAAAAATCTAGACCATTAATTTGGAGTGCAATTTGAGCGCTTTCAGGCGCTGTTGACACACAAGCGCTTAATACAAGTTATTAACAGCAAAATATTCATGTAAATTCGATAGAGGTATCCATTTCTAGCTCTGAGCCGCCCTTTTCTTTTTTAGACCCGCTCATATTTGACGCGAGGTGGAAGCGATCTATATGCTTTGACTGCCGAATTTCCAGAATCCCAATTACAATGTAACTATTCAGATACGCTGTTGACTATTTTGAAACTAATTTAACTGGGCGCTGCCTTTCAAATTATTTAACATAATGCATTGCTAAATTGTAAATCCATCAAAGAATACAATTCGTAAACCGGGCTGACTTTCACAGCTTCATGACGGCGGGTTTTACGTCATTATGATTGTGATGTCAGCTAACTAGCGACGTAATTGACTATGGCGTCAGATACATGAGTGGCGTATCGGATGCCTCCATATGCTGGTGGTTCGCTAAAGCACGCGGTCATGCGATGATCCGTCTTAAAGAACCATGATCATTTGGCCCAAAACTGACGGGCAGATTCTTTGGCATGTCTGATTGCAAAAGTCTGGTCTTCTGCAAGATTGGAATAACTTCAAATAAAATACGACAATAAGCAAAATGGTTGAAATGAGATAATAACCGAAAATTAGATTTCAATAAAAATCGCCAAAAATAAGTCTTTATCATATTCTTTATCATCGTTGATATTGCGATTAATGTCGTGAATATTATTAACACTACAGAAAAGTCACGGCATGACGTCATCGCATGAATCTTCCTTCAATGACGTGGATTAAGATTTCGTTACACGTATTTTCAGATTAGAGATACGGGCGTCTAATACAGCTGTGAAATAGGATATCAGGACACTATACAGGTGGTTGTACGAATTGCATGTCTTAACTATTTAATAAACATGTTGTTGAATATTTTGAAACTAATTTGAATAGGCGCTGTTGCTGCCATAGAAAACATCAGCACACAGTAAAATTAGTTAAAAAATAATCAATATATTCCCCGTATAATTTGCTGGAAATTGATATTTAGGGAGTTCAGGGATCAATCGATCTCAACACGGGCGAGGCGTGGGTGGAGCTTAACTAGGGATGGGTGGGGCATAGGAAAAACTGGATTCATCCATTACCTCATATATAGGCTGACAGACAAAACGCGTAATGAATGACGTATCTAAGTCCGTCATGAATCGTGCATAGTCCGTCAGTTGCACGAATTCTATGCCTTTACTATTTAACAAACGTTCTGTTGAATATTTTGAAAATGATTTGACTGGATGCTGCTGCTACAATAGTTTTAAAATATTCAACGGGCTAGCCGAATAGCTGCCATGAAATCGGAATTCATGATTTAAACTCGATCCTAACAAACGAAACATCATCGGACTAAAATACGCCCACTCACAGGATACGAGGATACGGAAACGTAGTGGGAGGGCGAGGATAGTGCAATAGGATGATGACGAAACATATAGGCGGTACTTAGCTAGAGATGGGCGGGGCATAGTTAAAAGTGGATTCATTCATTATCAGACACAGACCATCGTAGACAGGAGTATTTCACGCGATTGTCTCGGATAGAAATATTCGCTGTGATTGGGGATTTTACATCGCCCGTGTGTGGCGAGCATTATCCAGCCCTTCTCTCACTAGTGTACGCTGAAGTCGTGTTCTCACTGGAGAGTTAATCGTGAATAACGCCATACCTCAGTATTGCATCAAGCCGGTTAAGTCTCCAGTGAGAACACGGCCTAACATTGTCCAGCGCGCCTCAGGGATTCCGTTTTATTTATGCCTCACCTATCTCTAGCGAAGCTCCACCCACGCGTTGCCCGTGATGGAATCGATCGTCCTATGCACCCTCTGAATCTCAATTTCCAGAAAACTATGCAAGTAAGTTGCTGAATATTTTGAACCTAATTTGACTGGCCGCTGTTGCTGCCTATGGTAGCAACAGCGTCCAGTCAAATTAGGTTCAAATTATTCAACAGCATGTTTATTAAATAGTAAAGACATACAATTCGTACAACAACGCGTAGTCCGTCATTAATTAAACGTTTATGATGAGCTTAGCTGTATCATTTATGATGTAATTGTTTATGACGTTATACTACACGTCACATATTTGATTATGACGTCATATGATTAATGGATAAACTGGAATCGTTAATTCGTACTGATGCACGCTACATACCCAACTGTATATGGCATATAACATAGCGGGAACGTCCTTTCTTCATCCTGGAAGGTGAGTTCGATGGCTTTGCTATTTTCAGTACAGGTGTCAACAAGGTGGTCTGAAAATGAACCAGGCTTGCCACATAAACAGATAGTGTGTTTGATTAGTTTCAGAGGTTTAACAGAATGTCAAATTTTTTGTTTCCGCCGAATATGAATTCATGAATCCATCTCCTCAATCAATCATATGACGTCATAATCAACTACGTGACGCGTAGGCTGACCTCATAATTATTACGTTATGAGTGACTCGATTTAGTCCGTTTTAAACGCGTAATAGTGCGTCAGATTGTATGAGTTGTATGTTTTTACAAGTGAAGTGAAATTAGTTTCTAAATATTCAACATAATGCTTATTGAGTAGTAAAGACATACAATTCGTACAACAACGCTTAGTCCGGCTTCTATTATGCGTCAGTGACGTACTTATCCACGTCAATCATGATATCATTGATTATGACGCCATCCCACGCGTCACATAATTGACTATGACGTTATGATTATGATGGCTAGATAGAGTGGAAAGGTTCATTCTATATGCATACATTTGCACACGCTACTAATATACTAGATTTCTTAAACAAGATACCTAAACACAATATAATTAAATCTATTATATTATTAAGAGAGGATGATATGTTTTAAGGTTTCAAAATACGACTATCGCACAATAGATCAATCCAGTTTTAGGTTTGACCCGCCCATTCTACCCACACTTTGCCCATGTTGGACTCAATCGATCCATGCACTCTCTGAATCTCAATTTCCAGAAAACTATACAGGTAAGCTGCCTATGTCAACACTTAAAAAAGACATACAATTCGTACAACAATGCATGTTTAGTCCGTCATCAATTAAGCGTTCGTGATGAACTTAGCTACGCCATTCATGGCTTAGTTGATTATGACGTCACCCTACACGTCATGTCATTGATTAAGACGTCATGTGATTGATGAATAATCTGGAATTCTCCATATGATTGTAATGCCAAACTACCCGCGATGACGCCATATACTCGATAACAGCACCCAGTTAAATTAGTTTCAAAACATTCAGCCGCATGTTTGATTAAGAGTAAAGACAAAGACCTAGACTTCGGGCAAACTAAAGCATTTATGACTGACTAAATCGAGTCATTCATAACGTTATTGATTATGGCGTTAGCCTACACGTCAGGTAGTTGGTTATGTCATCATAAGATTGACTGAGAAACTGGATTCCTCTAATAGCTATATTATTGGAATGGATGCAATTTAAACATTTGAACCCAACATGTTGATATTCAGTTAAATATTCTGAAAATATTATGACTGGGAACTGTTGTCGGTAAATTAATTTCAAAATGTGAAACAACTTATCTGTATAGCTATTAGCGTCCTCGGAATTAACAATGTGAGAATTCAGGTTTCATGGAACTAACTAATAAAGTTAATAGGGAATATATATTTCTTTCAGATGTGATGTTGACATGCACAAATACCTTCTTGGTTCTTCATAAAAGCGAGCATTTTATCTATAGCGTCGTGGCTATGGACTGAAATAATAATAATAATAATAATAATAATAATAATAATAATAATAATAATAATAATAATAATATATAATCTATGTATATTCGTAATCATCATTGTTACAATCTTTACACAAGCAAGCTAAACTTGATGATAATTTTAACAAAAACGCGGTTCTCCACGTTATGAGGTATCGTGCTCTAATGATTCATAAGGATAATTCACAACTTCCAATGTCAGTTACTGAGAAACGGGTGAAATCACAAACTAAAGCTACGGGAATCGTCGAAGAGCATATTTTGAAAACAGAGAATCTCATAAGAAAGTGAAGCAGATAATATGATAAATGTTAGTACATTTGAGGCTTGCAAATCTATTGCACGTGCATTCGATGAGCATCATGACGAAGATGTGATACAATATGCTTTGAAACGATGTAGCTAGCATGTCGATGCTTAGGAGGGGGTGGGCTGGGACAATACGGGGCGTGGGTTCAGAAAAGATGACCTCGACCTCCCCCCCCACCCCACCCCTACCATACCAGACAGGGATGGCGGGGAAATTGGTGAAGACTCACTGCAATATCCTGCATTTAAATAAAATTAAATAAATTGAAATAATTTAAACATATTTTGCCATTGAAAGAAAACTGGAAAATGCATCACACAGACACCTCATCGACCTTATTTTTTTTTGTAGATTTAGACGCTTTACGGAAACATGCCCACGCACGCACACACTAAAAAAGATAGACACATATACTTGTAGGTAGGCAGGAAGGCAGACAGGAGGGTAGGCAAACGCGCAGATAGACACACATATGGCTAACGGTCAGGCAGACAGAGAAATAACATCTGTGGCGGTCCTGGGGAATTTCCATTTGCAGACCAAGAGAAGATCATTTTTGAAATTTTATCACTGGAATGACTGGCTCGATAACCGAGCCAGTCATTCCAGTGGTAATTAAAAAAAATGGCCTTCTCTTGGCTAGCAAATGAAAATTCAATAAGCAAATATTTTTATTTTCTTTACCGAATATAGGCATTAAAGGATTGAACCCGTACTTCATCGGTCTATGCGAACATTAAAATAAATTTACATAGCATTTTGTACTGACCAATAGCGTCATCAGCTTCCAGTCTCTCGATAAAGGCGTGTTTCATTACGTCATCTGGAATATAAAATGGAGGAATCCAGTATTAGCTATGCCCAGCCCATCTCTAGCTAAGCTCCACCCACGCTTTGACCATGCTGGGATCAATCGATCCTTGCATTCTCTGAATCTCAATTTCGAAAAAACTATACATGTGAGTTGTTGAATATTTTGAAATTAAATTTGCCAGTTAGATTTGTTTCAAAATATTCAACAGAATGTTTGTTAAATAGTAAAGCCATACAATTCGTACACCAACGCTTAGTCCGCCTTCAATAAAGCGTTCGTGATGAAATTAGCTACATCAGTCATGACGTAATTGATTATACCACCAGCCTACATGTCAAGTAGTTCATTATGACGTCATGTGATTGATGGCTAAACTAGAATTCTCCAACGCAAGTGAATATTAAATGTTACATATTCAGGAGCAAGGCCTACGGCTAAAATGGTCATGCACAATCCACACTACAGTTCTGACTGCATATCATGTACCGCTATGTGCGCGCGTGCGTGCGTGCGTGCATGCGTGCGTGCATGCGTGCGTGCGTGCGTGCGTGTGTGCGTGCGTGCGCGTGTTCAAATTGTGATATATTTCTTTTATCACCAGCATGATAACCGCAACACGTGTTCACGCGACTTTCTCAATTTTCTTTTAATGGTGGTATTATAGTCTGAGCGATTGTGTCGTGGCTGGTAAGCGAATCCTAACAAAATGAGTTACTATGTAATGGGAATAGATACATGACTGCTTTATAAGCAATATGGTAACGATTCTGCGTACTTATGGAATAGAGCGACCCATTTCTAAATACGACCCGCCAATTTGAGCTAAGTTACGTCCACCACAACCACCACCACCACCACCACCACCACCACCACCACCACCACCACCACCACCACCACCACCATCACCAGGAACACCACGGCCGCCACCGCCGCCGCCACCACCACCCCCACCGCCATTACTACAACCACCACCACCACCACAACTGCCACTGAGGCCGCGGCTGTCGCCGCCACCATAGCCACAGCTGTTGCCACCAGCCCCGCCATCACCACCAATACTTCAACCCTCACCAGTACCAACCGCTCTACCTGTAGTCATACATGAAGTGAACACATACAATGATGATCACCGCAATCATCACTCCCCACCCACTCAATGGACCTTTCCAGTTTTAGCTATACTCCGCCCATCTCTAGATAAGCTCCACCCACAACTCGCTCGCGCTAGCCGATCAATCGATCCCTGAACTCACTGACTATCAATTTCCAGAAAACTATGCAGGTATGCTGTTAAATATTTTGAAACTCATTCAAATTAGTTTCAAAATATTCAAACGAATGTTTATTTAATGGTAAAGACATACAATTCATACAACGTGTCGGACTATTAAGCGTTAAAGACGGGCTAAATCGAGTCATTCATGTTGTAATTGATTATCACGCCACCATGCACGTCACGTAGTTGATTATGACGTCACATGATGGATGGATAAATTGGAAAAGTCCATTCTAACAAGCAACACAACCACTAACACCCACACCCACCACAGCCCTTCATCTTCCTGCCACCATCAGTACAGACAGAACACTTACGTATTTCCTCTTCAGTCATGTGCCCAGCTTCCTCCTCCTCCTCGGCATCCATCTCTTCCACGGCATCATCTCCCCACGATGTGCTGGGCCAGCTGAGGCCTGACCGTGCTACAGCTGTAACAGGAAACGTACACATTTATATTTTAAAATAATCTCTACGGATTCCAGTTCGTAATGTGATATCTGATCAGTAATACATGTAAGCATCCCCGGAAACGTCGGTTACGGGCCCTTTACTAGGCAGTACAGGCTCAGCAATCCGCGTTAGCAGGGAAAGCTTTTGATTGGGGAAGTATTGATTGTAATATTATCATGAACATTAAGCAATTCTTTTGGAAAGATTTGACTGACTTTTGTGTAAGTGACGTTTTATTGTAACGTCAGCAGAAACCGAGGCAAACACAAATACAAATTGGCAGGCATAAAGGACTATATAGGCCCCTACATGGTCAGAATAAACCTATCAAATTTGTCGAATTTCTAATATCTTTTGTCGAGAATTCTGATGTTGAATTTGACGAGTTCGACGCATTCGTCAGATTTGTTAGATTCGAAAAATCTTTAATCGTGTAAGCAAAGACAGACTGTCTGAAGTCGAATCACGTTAGACGAGTTCAATTCGTAGCCAATCGGACTGAATTCTTTGACAGCCTAATTGTTTTCAATTATGTCGGACCCCGTTAACGTAATCATGAAAATGCTTTTCTTCATATTTGACATACAACGCCAGATTTTGCATCAAATTTTGTCCTACCACACATCCATCTCCCCATTCCGCCACTCATCCCTCCACCAATTCCTACTGCTCACCCTCCACCCATTCAGCCAATAATCCCTCCACCTCTCACAATCCACCACTCACCATCCACCTTTTATCCCTCCACCAATCATCTCACCAGCCAAGCCATACATATCACGAGTCAAACTAGGAAGTATGACAACAGGCATTCTACTACAAGTACTGGCAGTCATATCACCTGTCATTCCATCCGCTATCACATTATCACCTAATATATTCTGGCGAATTTGTATTTTGTTTTTTCTTTTTGCCACCGGATTTTCGATTATTCGCTAGCAATAAATTGTCCAAATTGGTAGTCACTATTCTGCGGACATAATGGACTATACAAGTGTTAGTTGGTCGGTCGTAAAACATGGCATATACGGCCACCTAATAGATGCATTCTGTCTTTATAAACAATAAATTTAGAATCTGAAACACCAAAAATGATAAACATTTCTTAATGTAAGAAATCATGCTAGTGCATATTCTGAAAGCAATTTGACTATAAGTTGTTGCTGCCTTTGACAACACCAGCCTCTTGTCGAATTTAAATAGTATTTTGAAACTAATTTGACTGGGAGCCGTTGCTGCCCATGCCAGTAACAGATCCCGTCAAATTAGTTTCAAAATATTCAACGGCTCTTACAATTTAGAGCATACTACTTCGCGCTGTTCTCTGTTCAATGTGAGCCTACAATGCTCTCCTGGAATTGAATTTCTTCCGACACTAACTTTTTAAGACCTTTAGGACTCGGCAATTAAAATGTTATAGGTGTTTCAGCTGATGCATGTGCTACTACTACTACTACTACTACTACTGCTACTACTACTACTACTACTACTACTACTACTACTACTACTACTACTACTACTACTACTACTACTACTACTACTACTACTACTACTACTACTACTACTACTACTACTACTACTACTACTATTACTACTACTACTACTACTACTACTACTACTACTACTACTACTACTACTACTACTACTACTACTACTACTACTACTACTACTACTACTACTACTGCTACTACTACTACTACTACTACTACTGCTACTACTCCTACTACTACTACTACTACTACTCCTACTACTACTACTACTACTACTACTACTACTACTACTACTACTACTACTACTACTACTGCTACTACTACTACTACTACTACTACTACTACTACTACTACTACTACTACTACTACTACTACTACTACTACTACTACTACTCCTACTACTACTACTACTACTACTACTACTACTACTACTACTACTACTACTACTACTACTACTACTACTACTACTGCTACTACTACTACTACTACTACTACTGCTGCTGCTGCTGCTGCTGCTGCTGCTTCTGCTACTACTACTACTACTACTACTACTACTGCTGCTGCTGCTGCTGCTGCTGCTGCTGCTGCTGCTGCTACTACTACTACTACTACTACTACTACTACTACTACTACTACGTCGTGTGTGATGTAAGATTTGCTATATACATATCAGATTTTATGCGCAAAAAGGCGAAACAGTTCAACATGCTAGAAATTTCATGATTTATTGTGACAGATGGAAATTAACATCCGACAAAGTATTTACATGAACCGATTCGTCGTGAACTCGGTCCTAAAATCGTGTATTTCCGATTTAGTCATACTTATTTTGAGAGATTGCAAACCATGCTGATTTACAGAGCACTAGAGGATGGCCACTTTATTTTGTCTACGCCATTGCTTTGCCCTAGTGGCATGCTTGCATTTCTCCACATACGTACACGCCCTGGTAATCTGAACTGACCCATTTCATTTCTAGCTATGCCCAGCCAATTTCTAACACATATCCGACCATCTTATTTGTGTGATGCAATCGATTTGAAACTTTGCTAGGTTTATGCTTGTGACGTCAGCTAACATGCGACGTATTAGATTATGACGTCAAATACTTGAGTGGCAGACCGGATCGTTCAATTAATATTGTTGTATGTTGTCAACTCTGATCTGATACAGTTCTACAACTGCATGTGTATTGCCCATCTCTGGACCAGGAGACGCTGCCAGGTAATTGAGCGGCGTTGTGTACCATTGTTGCCTAGTGGCGGTGAAAGTTTGCCAAACGACTCGCGGACATCTCAATACCTGGACATTTTTCTTTCTCTGATCCCGGTCTTTCTCTGCGGCACATACCCTTGATAACGCTGGTTACAGGACCGGTATTGGCCCAGTTCCGGCCCAGCAACATGTGTTATCGAGGATGGGGGTGATTATTGTGGTATCTCTGATGCCATCTTTATGGGCCCGGCTTTCATCAAGCTCTAGCAGATCTGGTATAGCGAGATCTGCTGATGCTGGGGTGAGTTACACATGAACGCCGCCCGTTTCCACAGTTCACAGAACGGTCATGCTAAAAATCAAGCTTTTGATTTTGATCCTGGGAACATTCACATAATGTAATTGCTAGACAAAATCTCCTTAAACAAAAATAAACACGTTGGTTCCTATCCGTGGTCACAAAATATACCTTTGTATTTTACCACAGTGCTCATATGACAGGCTAATAATATAAGAAATGTTGTATTGCATATTATAAACATAATTGGGTTGGAAGGCATTGCTGCCTTAGGCAGCAATGTCTTCCAATCCAATTATGTTCAACATATTCAACAGAGCGTTTTATTTAGCTTGGACACCATTTAAGCTGTTTCTGATCTGTACTATGGAGCACAAATGGAACATCTTTTTGACAGTTATTTGTGTGTTGTTGATGAAATAATTTCTTGTAGATTCGCAAATTATTATGTATTCTAAATATGTTGATTATTTGTTTTTATTAAAGCTGGTTGACTTACCAAAGAATAAGGCGAAAATAAGCAGAATGCTCGTACGATCCATCTTGAAATGAACCAGGTGCGGACTCAGGAGCTGAGGAATGATTGATTATATGGATGTAAGCCATATTTAATATTATCTACAGCCCGAACCCGAGTTCTCGTGTTCATGAATGCGTGTTAGATACACCAACATAGCTTATTTGACACGCATCTGATTACCCATTGTCAGATGAACAATACTGTCGCCGTAGTTATTGATAACGTTCTGCTTTCAATTTACTTAAACCCAGCCCAGTAAGGTACTGTTTGCCATACGAAGTTTATCAAAGCAGTTATTTTTATGACAAGATGACGACCTGTAAGCAGAAACTGATGTCGTGAGTTGATTCAAAAATTATATTTGCACAACCGTAAGTATGTACATATACGTTATTTACCTTCTTGTATGCCATTATTAGATACATATATCGTTGCCCAGTATTATGGTATCCTATCCTGGTTTGGGGGGTGGGGGTGGGGGTGGGCGTGGGGGGGGGGGTATGCGGGGGTTAAGCGAACTGGTATTTGTAGGGGATGGATGTGTTGGTGTGTGAGTGATGTGTATGGGGAGGGGCTATGCTACGTGTTTCTTTCAATACCATGATGATGACGCTACCGCTTGTGCCTGGCCAGCTAAGTCCAAACCGCCACAGGCTACAGCATGGAGTGGTCATCACTTACGTATTGGATTTACCTGCTGTGCCGTGTGCAGGATGTTTACAACACACAATTCAGTCATAGAGCGGTTCGATCTGTCTATGTAGGCCGGTGCCACAATCTTATTTGTCAGAGAATACTCCATCAGGAAGCTGGAAAAGTCTGCTAAGTGTACGAACTGTATTTCTCGGATGGATTTACTATTTTACAAACATTCTGTTGAATACTTTGAAACTAATATGAGTGGGCGCTGTTGCTGCCGATCAAATTATTTTTAAAATATCAACAGCGTACCTGTATAGTAACCTTGAAAATGCGATTTCCGGATTACAGGTTTCAAAGTATATAAATTGATCTCGACATACGCAAGATGTGGGCGAAGCTTAGTTAGAAATGAATCCCAGTTTCAGTTGTACAATCATGGTCTAAAATAAATGGTAGTCCTATTTGACAACGCCATGAATTCCTTTCAATAAGTAATAATTTCTCTGTTATCTTAGAGAATGAAGAAACTGTATTAACGTAATATCGTGCAATTCCTGAGCAGCTATTTAACACGAGATGTGATATAACCAGCCTGTCCATCCGTCCGTCCGTCCATCTGTCCATCCCTCCGTCCATTCATCCGTCTATCCGCCCACCGGCCCGCCCGCCGCCCAGATCACCAAGTAAAATGAGTGTGTTAATGGAATGATAATTAAAATATGAAAATTAACGTTGAACTGTTTTCGAAAATGTATCTTCAACAAATATGTTATTATACAATTCCCGAAGACAGTTGAAAAGTTTCATTATGACGATACTAGGAAGCTTAAATTTAGATAATTTTGAATCAGAAAGCTACAACTCGCTGTTCAAATCGATTGTCACTACGCCGTTTCAATTGATATAATTGTATGGAAATTAGGTTAACAACGGCTCAACACGTCATGGATTATGGGTTAAGACAGAATCAGGCTACTAAAACTTTAAACAGCTAATGTCTAAATTTGGTCAAGAAAATCAACAAATTTCCATATTGAATGTTCAGTTGCAGGACAAAAGAAGAGTATTTTGAATATTTACCACCGGAATGGCTGGCTCGGTTACTGAGCCAGTCTTTCAGTGGTAAAAATTAAAAAATACAGTTCTCTTGGCTTGCAAATGGGCATTCCTCAGGGCCACTGCAGAAGCCGGTTTTGGCCGGTTTCGTCATGAAAGGGTTAAACAGCTAATGAAATTTGAAGCGACTCATACAATAGTAGTGAATGGACTTTTCCACCTTTAGCTATGCCCCGCCCACCTCTAGCTAAGCTCCACCCACACATCGCCGTGTTGGGATTGATAGATCCCCGAATGTCCTAACTGTCAATTTCCTGAAAACTCTACAAGTAAGCTGTTGAATATTTTGTAACTAATTTGACTGGGTGCTGTTGCTGCCTATGGCAGCTACAGCGCCCAGTCAGATTAGTTTCAAAATATTCAAAATAATATTTATTAACTGGTAAAGACATACAATTCGAACAACAACGCATAGCCCTTCTTCAAATATGCGTTCGTGACATGCTTAGCTACGTCATTCATGACATAATGACTTCATGACGTCATAATGACGTCATTCACCATGATTTCATTCTACACGTCCCGTAGTTGATTATGACGTCATATGATGGGTGGGTAGAGTGGAAAGGTCCATTGAACATGACAATGCTAAAGTTTTGTATCAGCGATAACCTCTACTTGGTACATTTGTTTAAAGTGCTTACCCAACCCCTTGAACACGAAACACAATAAGAAAAATGAGTTACAATCCAATAATCAGCCCGTTGCATATCGCATACCTAATTTGATTAGTATATGTTGCTGCCTATGACCGAACCCAGGTTCCGGTCAAATTTTGTTCAAAATCTTCTTGCTGTAGAGTTACCATTGCATTCTGGGAATCTAGTGTGCAAAGGTTTAATCAGCATCCACGTCCACGCCAGAATCATAATCTAGTCCGCTTGTCTCTGCTCAGTCTGATTTTCCGAGGTCTGTTGTATACCACACAATTGTTCAAACAAACGCATTCCTATCTGTTGTACTATCACCTGCCCTGCCAATGGACCTGTCTAGTTTTAGCTATGCCCCGTCCATCTATAGGTAAGTTCCACACACACCTCGCTCGCGTTGTGATCGATCGATCCCTGAACGTCCTAAATATTAATTTCCAGAAAACTATACCAACTAAACATGCTGTTGAATATTTTGAAACTAATTTGACAGCGCCCAGTTATATTGTTTCAAAATATTCAACAGCATGTTTAGTAAAGAGTAAAGACATACAATTCGTACACCCTGACAAACTATTACGCGTTTAAGACGGAGTAAATCGAGTCATTCATGACGTAATTGATTAGTAGTATGTTATGACGTCATATGATTGACTGAGAACCTGGACTCCACCATTGGCACGGTTTGTGTGCTGTAGACGATGCTCAGCGCATGATGGGAGGGCATTTGAATTCACTTTTCATCTCTTTTAAATGAACATATTATATCGCAGATTATTCACCTTAACTGTGGTGGATGAAGACACATACACGCAATAAGTGAAATTTTGTAAATCAGCAAGGATCTTTTCTGCGATACTTCCTACACATTTTTTAGACAAAATGCGTTACCCAGAGGGTGGTAATGCCTCCAGTGCCACCCCCTCCCACTGTGTTGCCATGAATAACAAGATTTCTTTATTCTCTCAGGATCACAACTGGTTAAATGTGAATGCATAACAACGGATCAGATCCTCTCGTCCATCTCCCTGATATTCACATCACATTTTTGATGTTCATAATTTGCGTTCCTGCCTGAGTTCTCGCGCTTCTGATAAAGATGGCAGGAGATATCCTATGCAAAGGTACTGCAAAGCATAAACATATTAGTATCTTCACACGCTACTATACCGGCTTCATGTACTTCATCGGCTGCATGTCTTACGTACATAGAGAATTACCCATGGATCAACGGGCACTGCTTCTTGTGTTGAGTTCAGCTCAGCAACTTTGGAGATTTATCAGTACTTATGAACCTTTCCAGTGTATCCATCCATCATATAAAGTCATAATCACCCACATGACGTGTAGGATGACGTCATAATCAGTTACAGGCTTACAGCATGGATGACTCGTTTTAGTCCGACTTAAAAGCTTAATAATCAGACACGATGTACGAATTGTATGTCTTCGCTATTTAATGAACATGCGGTTGAATATTTTGAAACTAATTTAACTTGGCGCTGTTGCTACAATATTCAACAGCTTACCTGTATAGTTTGCTAGAAATTGATAGTCAATGAGTTCAAGGATCGATTCGGAGACACACTCACCGCTCCACCGAACCATTGCTTGATCGGCTTATGTTCACGGACATTGCCATAGAATCGCCAACGTTGTACAGAGGCCCTGCAACAGGTGACTCTCCGCATCCTTGATAGAGGATTTCAGATACATATCGAAAATTTTTTTTTTACTGGTTCCCGAAGCACGCTTTTCAGCGCGAAATTTGCCAGTACTGCAACAGTTTTCGTACGCTAATTCAGTCTGTGGATGCTACTAATCCCGTCGATGTTGTATTTGGATCTTGATCTACGATTTCCCGGCCAGTGTTATATCATTTCTAATTCTTGGCTTTAGCCAAACACCGTCTTAGTCAAGAACCTAGAGAATGCACTAAATATCTTCAGTTTTTGCTTTTTCATTACCCTGGTTTTCGATGAAAAGTGGGGAATATACCGTTCCGCGCGTGTGCGTGCGTGCGTGCGTGCGTGCGTGCGTGCGTGCGTGCGTGCGTGCGTGCGTGCGTGCGTGCGTGCGTGCGTGAGTACGTACGTGCGAGCGTGCGTATATAGTTTTTATTATTCTTAAGCATTAGTTCTAGGAACCCTGTCATTGACGACGCATTGGCACTAGGATATTGCACAGTCATCATTGGAATTTAATTTTTACATTTTTCAATTTTCAACCTGAGCGAGGTTCGAACCTAGGCAATGTATGCATGTGCGTAAGCGCGTGCATGCGTGCGTGCGTGCGCCGTCTGCGCGGACGTGAGTGCGTGTATACGTGCATGTAATTAATATGTCAAATTAATGTAAATGTTGTCCGAACTCTTATATTTGGACATTTCAACCTTGACCACCATATATATGTTAATATCAAGTTGTTCGACAATGTGTATGGAATTGTGAAATACTAAATGTTGATGCATTTCTACAGCCTATGATGGCTGTCATGATTTACTTTTCAACCAATCAGAAAAAACCTAGTACGTCTGTCTCGGTATATGCTCTCAGTCATAGAGGTACCATCTATAGTTTGGTCATGCGGTGTAAAAGTAATCATACAGGTAAATTGTCGAATATTTTGAAACACGGTATTTTCACCGAACCGGTGCAGTAACATACTGTGCCCAGTAGAAGGATCCCGTTATCAACGAATCAGAATTTATTACGGTGGGGGCCCCACTGCAATAACTGGGGGATGGCCCAGAAGGAGCTGCCCCCTCACAGGGATAAGATCCGGGGGCCCTTCGCCATGGAAAATTGAAAATTAGATGTTTTGAGAAGCCATTTACTGGCTTCTCAGAGCATCTAATTTTTAATTTTCTCTAGTGAGTTATTCCAGACCATTCATCAATGCGATGGTGGTGTGGTGGGTGTTTGGGTTTGGGGGAGGGGAGGGGCGGTGGGTTGGGAAGGTCGCGGGGGGGGGGCCGCGGTGGCTGCTACCCTGCCCCTTCCTGCACTCTGATTGATAAATAATATCCTTATTTTGCTTCAGTTGTGGCCATTAATTTTCAATAAAAATTGGACGGAAACCTAAGAATCATCTTATCATAATAATTCTCACTGCTGACGCTTCTTTACGCGTTGCAATTTTGTCTTCCCAGCACGACAGTTCCTCTTGGTGGAGACCCCTATAGAAAATTTCAAATTTGATTTTGTTGGAGGTACCTGCGCCACTGTCCAGTTTGTTCAGCCCTAAATCCGGTCCTGGAAGTAATACATTATATATTTAGTCAACGATATATTAGAGGGATCTATTTTTCGTCATGCTCTCCCATTTCAAGCTAATCTCCGCCCACATTGCACGGATGCTTGACGAGATTTTATTTAGCACTTTGAAACTGCAATTCCAGAACCTCTATCTCAAGCTAACTGTTGAATATATGGCAATTACCTTGACTATACAACAGACCACGGATAAATTAGTTTGAAAATGTTCAGCATTATTTTTATTAAATTGTGAATTCACAAATGACTTACGATCCGGACAGTTAATTTGGGATCTTTGTGCCTTTCCTGTTGAAGCCCCTCATTTAATGTGATATAATCAAACACGTGACCTAATTTACGAAACGTGCGTGTTAATGTAGCATACGACTATGTTTTTGTAACCATGATAGTTATGTAATATGTGTTTTCGTGTGTATTCTCGCAGCAGTATTGAATGCGGAACTCAACTGGGACGCTGAGAAACTGAAAGAGGGAATCGTAGATGAATGGGAAGGCAGCTATGAAGGTACAGCTAGCACTGACCATGGCATGGGTAAGAGCAGTGTGCTATCTATATTGGGTAGTGTGTAAGATTACTACGATTTGCTTGGTTTATTGCGGCTATGGTTATGCATTTGAGCACTACAACGACGATTCTACCGATGTTGGTGTGATAATTATAGTGGTGGTGGATGTCATAGTTGTTAGAGTAGATCCTTATGCTAGCGATGATGTTGCTAATATATTCTTGGTTAGATTAATGTTGTCTGTGTTGCAAAGAGTATGGCCTCTGTCGTGATGGTTCCGCCGCCGCCGCCGCCGCCGCCGCCACCAACCATGCCTTGGTTTCCATCGCATCTATCACTCCCCATTACTACTTGATGATATATTTTAAATAGACATACATCTATATTTACTATGTACACAATTCGCATCTACACAAAATTTGTATTTCAGATTATGCGATGGAATATGCCATTTACGAGAGATTGAAAAGTGATAACACTACAGGTATGCTAAGGTATCCTGCAAATGCTATATTAAAGTTATCCTGAAGGAATACGACTAGGCAATATTTAGAGAAATTCAATGATCACTGTCCTTTTTGAAACCGTCATCTTAGTTTGATATTTAGAACCTTTATTATTTGGGATTCTATTGTCCTCACTGTTTGCTAAAGCTCAATATAATGCCATTCCCTTAACGCTAATGGTAGTCTTTGTACTGTTGGTTTCCAAGGTGAGCAGCCCTGCCTCTATAGAATACAGTAAGAGCATAGTTGTTCATTTCTAATTATATATATTTCCTATTGTAGATAGTGGTTGTGTTTGTACAAGAACACCCACCACCATAGGCCCTCTTTCCTATACTACATATATTGTGAATTAAGCCACGTGCCCGCGAAATCACTTGACCTGTGAAAGCCAATCAAAAAGCCTGTCTATCTCTATAATTATGATTATAAACCATGCTAGGCTAGATATTCTTTTATAACAAGCTGTCTGAAATTATTATAGTGACAAGAACGTTCTTTCAAACCTTCCGGGAAATAATTAGCAAACAACACAAGAGTCAACAGCTCACTCTTTGATAATAATTTGCTGCAACAACTTTCATCAAAATTGTCCTCAGCAGGGATTTCAATGTTGTAACAATTTTTGAACGTATGTCTATCTATTTGATCGACAGTCGTTGCTGATGATGATAGCAACGGGCTTATCGAATTCGTCTTAGAATAATCAGTGGCATGCTTTCAAAGTCACCATCTAACACATTAATGTACACTTAGTTAGGTCTATGTATGATTATTGTATTCTGCGGCTGTAATACTAGAAACACACCTACAATCAGTCCTTCTTCGCTTTTGCCCGCTGTGTCTTGTCCTCAGAGGAAATCCTTAGTTTCCTCAGGTCCATTCTTGACTTGAATGTACTGAGTCCTGGTTTCTTGAGGTCACCTCGTAGTACGCTTAGCAGATGTATGCAATGACGTCCTCTCCTGGCTTTTTATTTGCTGGTTCCGAGTAGGGTGAATTCCAAGGCTCTCTGTACTGGTGTCTCTTCTGGCATTCGTAACACATGGGCCATCTTTGCTGGGCGACTTTTATAGACAGCGGCGACGTACTACACATCCTGTATAGTGCATCGTTGGAAATTATGCTGTCTGCCA
Organism: Chaetoderma sp. LZ-2023a; assembly: GCA_034401795.1. Taxonomy (NCBI): domain Eukaryota; kingdom Metazoa; phylum Mollusca; class Caudofoveata; order Chaetodermatida; family Chaetodermatidae; genus Chaetoderma; species Chaetoderma sp. LZ-2023a. The sequence continues at coordinate 37,675,463 of CM067375.1, read as the reverse complement.
ATCGGTGTCCAGAGCATGTATTTGAGGTGGCAGGCATCGAACTCTCCTAACGGTTCTCTTGGAGCTGCCCAAATGTTACAGTTATACAGCATCAAGGAAACGCAGGTTGCATTATATAAACGTAGCCTTTTTATCAAGGGAATCTTTGATCTACGAATCCAAAGCTTCCAGAATGACTGGAAAGCTCTGTTCCCCTATGCTATATAGAATATCGAGAGTCCGTGTCAAATATGTTCGAAGCTTACTTCCATGGAATGGCGTTAATATTTTAACCTTGGAAGGGTTAGTGTGGCACAAGATAATGTTTGTTGTCGTTCTACAATAACAGCTCCTGAGACTACTAAATCCTCAATGTGAATGAATCATTTGAGTTGGACCACATAGTTTGTGTATTTGATCAGGCAATTTAGGGCAAAGTTTCAGAAGTATCATAGAAGATTGAAAATAATATATATTCAATCCAAATATTCTGAGAATGGGTGTATTCCACATCAGATGTAAGATTATGTCTGTAACCGGGAGTACATACCATGTATGATTACTGTATTCTGCGGCTGTGGTAGTAGAAACATCCTGCAGCTACACTCAGTCCTTCTTCGCTTTTGCCAACTGTTTCTTGTCCTCAGCCAAAATCCTTAACTTCCTCAGGTCCATTCTTGATTTGAGTGTACAGAGTCCTGCTTTGTTGAGGTCACTCGTAGCACGCTTAGCAGGTTTATGCAATGACGTTCTCGGCTGACTTTGTATTTATTGGCTCTGAGTATGGCGAATTCCAAGGCTGTCGGGGCTGGCGTGTATTCTGCCATTCTTAGCACATGGCCAAACATGGACCATCTTTGCTGGGCGACTTTTACAGACAGACATCTTGTAGGGTGAATCGTTGGAGATTTTGCTGTCTGGCCATCAGTGTCCAGTGATGGTGCGTAGGTGTATGCGGTGGCAGGCATCGAGTTTGTCTAGAGCTGCATTTGGAGCTGCCCAGCTGTTACAGTTGTACAGCATCAAGGATACGCAGGTTGCATTGTATAAAAGTAGCCTTTTTTATCAAGGTCATGTTTGATTTACGAATCCATAGGCTCCAGAAGGACTGGAAAGCTATGTTCCCCATGACGCAGAGTGCAGCACTGTCAGCAGTACTGCAAAGTAGTGACCCCAGGATTTTACTTTTCCTCCATGGTTCGCCGCCACGAAGGGTGTCATCATTTTCCTTAATTTCATGCTTTGTAGATAGGTATATGTGGGTGAACGATGTTTTGGATTCATTCATAAAGAGATTCTCAATTTTTAGTTTGCTTGCTGGTATTGGGAGAAGTTGGTCAAGGGGTTTCCTTTCCTCGTCTATAAAGTCCACATCGTCGGCATATTCCATCTCTAGGGTTTGCTCTTGTGGAACTTTCCTGCACAGATTTTAATGCGGCAGCAAGGTAACAGGTGAAAATCTCCGGAGACCATCTCTCTGTAAGGAGCCGATTGATGTCTCAAACGCTAGAGATGTCACTGACTTGACTCGTACTCTCAGGTTGGTGCCTGCAAGTAGTAGTCTCACTAATTGTGGCTCATCTTCATTGCAACTGGCCTGGCGTTGTGCATCTAGGATCTTCGGGCGCTAAATTGTGTCGAAGCCTCGTAATGGGTCAATGCCCATTTTGTGGAAGTCCAAGTGTTTGGACATGACTACCGACACAAGCATGCGGTGAGCCCATACAATCTTTGCGCAGATGCGTCCGCGTTTGAAGGCACTTTGGCATGATCCAGTGAAGTCATCGGTCTTGTCTCGGATGTGGCATTGAGTAACATTGGATAGGAGTTTCTGTATGCTGTTCAGGAGCACAATGGGCCGCAGATTAGCTGGGGCACAGGTGGCCTCTTGGGCTTGGGTAGTGCGATAAGGGTGCCTTGGCCTACAGCGTCGATGGGAAGATGGTGTATAAAAGCTGAATTGATTAGGTGCACGATCGGTTTTGAGATAATGTCACTTGCATATTTGAATAGTTCATTGCTCATGCCATCAGGTCCATATGCACGTCCATCTTTCAGGGCTTTAAGTGCTTTCTCAACTTCTGCTGTTTTAATTGGTGTTAGTAATGGCCTGGGGTCTCCTGAGAATGGGTGCAAGGGTTCATCATCGTTGTCAGTGAACCATTCTCGAATCGCTTCAGCTTTTCCCTGGTCAGTCTCGATAAAGTGTCCTTCAGAGTTATGTACAGTGAGTGGTGGTGTGTAGTCAGTAACTCTCAGGGCTCGGGCTGCTCGAAACATTTTGTGACAGTCATCCGTGGCAGTGATTCATCTGCTAGGGCGTCTGCTTGCTGAATAGCACGATCCTTTAAGCATTCGATAATGTGGCACAGAATGTTATTGCGCTCCTGTCGCAGTTTGGTGTGGTCTTCACTTTGGCCACTTTGATAAATGTGCAGCCGTAATGCTTTCTGCTCTGCTGACAGTTTTACTACTAGAGGGTCGTCAGTGTACCTAGTTTGGTTGTTTTCAAGAACAACCATGGTGCTGATAGCTGATGATTCCATAGATATCAATGTTTTGCTTAGGGCTTCGTTTGGATCTGAGCTGATGTCGATGTTAGCTATCTGCTCCCCGAGGGCTTTTTTGTATGACATTTGAGTGTCAGTGTCGCTGATGAGCGTGGGTAGGTTGTAGGTGACTCTACCTTCTTGCCTGGTATAGTGTTTATATACTAGGTCGAACCCAAGCATAAGCCAAGTCCTGTACTTTTGTCCACATTTCCGAGTTTACCCAGTTTGGAGTTGAAATCTCCACACAGGAACAGTTGCCATCCGGCTGGGATTATAATGGCGGAGTTCAGTTCTGCATAGAAGGAAATTAATCTTGCTGGATTCTCTTTGGCTTTTTCGGTAGTTGGGCCATGTGCGTTGACAATGGGACACTTAGTGGTGGTGTGTTTTCGTGGAGGTATAGCCAGGTCGATGAATGGAACGCGATAATTGACGTATCCAAAACTAAAGACATGGTCCAAGACCCTTGGTCCGATTACGAAGAGAGAGAGAGAGAGAGAGAGAGAGAGAGAGAGAGAGAGAGAGAGAGAGAGAGAGAGAGAGAGAGAGAGAGAGAGGGAGAGGTAGAGGGAGAGAGAGAGAGCGAGAGAGAGAGAGAGAAGAGAGAGGGAGAGAGAGCGAGAGAGAGAGAGAGAGAGAGAGAGAAAGAGAGGGAGAGGGAGAGAGAGAGAGCGAGAGAGAGAGAGAGAGAGAGAGAGAGAGAGACTTGCTTCCGCAC
>CM067375.1:37644714-37667214 GCA_034401795.1 Chaetoderma sp. LZ-2023a | reverse complement strand
GAAAACATAATCTAAGAATTTGACAGACACATTCATATTTTGGCTCGTCATGAGTTCATTGTGATTGACATGAAAAGCTGATATATCCAGGTCAATGCCTCACTACGCGTTTATGGAAATACATTTTAGCCTCCTACTTACCAAATTCGGCCAAGAAAGGGCATTTATAAATAGCCATTTGCAGGCCAATAGATGACAAATTCTCTATAATTTCCCAAGCGATAAATCTTCAAAAATAATCTTCTCTTGGCTTGACATTCCTCATCGGTACTGCAGGGGCTGCTTTTTTGACTGGCTTCGTCATCCATCCATCCATTCATCCATCCATCCAACCACCCATCCATCCATCCATTTCAGACATGCAATTGATTAACCATTAAATCAATTATGTAAATAAATGTTTCTATATTCAGATGGGCTGTATGGATTGGTTGTAGTAGATCGTGATTTGGAATGGTTTGAGTTAGATGGCACACTCAATGAACCATATTTACATCTCATGGTTTTGAACAAACATTGCTCTGATGTCACAAATGCTTATTTTGCAAATGAGTGGGAAGCTGTTGGTTGGAGTTCCCATTTCCAGGTGTTTCTGTATCGCCAATGTGATATCATCTATAGTGACTTTGCTTTGGCAAAATATACGATCAATGGCAATGGCTGTGACTCCCTAAACAGGTGAAGATATAAACAAATACGTATTAGAACCCACATAATAATAGTACAATAGAATCCATATTAATGGACCATTCAAGTTTATCCATCAATCATATGACGTCATAATCATTGACGGACGCTTAACTGACTAAGCGTTGTTGTACAAATTGTGTCTTTACTATTTAATACACATTCTGTTGAACATATGCAGCAACAGCACCCAGCCAATTTAGTTTCAAGAGATTCCAACATCATTTCTGTATATTTTCTAGAAATCAATCGTCAGGGAATTCAGGGATCGATTGATTCCAACATGGGCAAAGCATGGGTGGAGCTTAGCTAGAAATTGGCGGGGCATAGCTAAAACCGGATTCATCCATTGTGCGATAGTGGTATTTTGAAACTTTATAAATATACTATCCTCTCTTAATAATATAATAGATATGATTATATTGAGTTTATTTACCTTCGTTAAGGGTGCACATTTACAGCAGAATTGTTCAAAATAAAAATGTTAAAATTATATACTTTTAGAGGCTTAAATTGTATGCCTTGATGTAATGAAAGAAATAAATCTTAGCATATGATAGTTTCATTACGCATGGATTAATATACTTTTTTAAGTTGTCAAAGTGAATTAGAGGCATGAGTTCATAATTCAAACTCACAACTAAACCTACGAAATTTATTTATATGGAATGAAAACATTAGATGTTGAGATTTATTTCGTTTCAATACATTTAGGTACATAATTTGAGCCAGTAAAAGTATATAATTTCAACAATTTTATTTTAAGCATTTTGGTGTGACTATGCACCTTTGAGAGATCTAGTCTATTAGTAGCATGTGCAAATGTATACATATATGATTAAGGTGCACATTCACACCAAAATTCTCTAAAATAAAATTATTTGAATTGTATACATTTAGAAGCTTAAGCTGTGTACATCGAAATGAATCTCAATAAATGATGATTTCATTCTGCATAAATTAATACAATTTTTTAATTACAACATTGAAATAGGGACACGTGTCTCTAATTCAATTTTCACAACTTAAAACGATTATGTTAATTTATACATGATGAAATCATCATATGTTAAGATTTATTCCATAGGCAGCAGCACCGCACAATCAAATCAGTTTCAAAATATTCAACAGCTTACCTGTATGGTTTTCTGGAAATTGAGATTCACAAAGTGCAGGGATCGATTGATCCCTTCATGGGCAAAGTGGGGATGGAGTGTAGCTAGAGACGGGCGGGGCATGGCTAAAACTGGATTCCTCCATTGCAAGCTCAAGATCACATAACCATAGCAACAGAGAACTCTGTTATGTGATATGATGTATGGAACAATCAGGTCTATCAAACATATATGTCATTATTCATGTGATGACAGTTCAAGGGAGGTAATAAACAAGTGTGCTTGCCCTGGATTTGTGACGTATTTATTCGTCTTCAGAAATGACCAAAATATGACAGACAGAAAAATCGACAAAGGGACAGGCCGACTGAAAAACTTAATTATACAAGCTATGAGTCACGAATCGATCCAACTTTAGAATCTTAGTATCAAGAAACGTTCTTTATGTTAATCAATAATGGAGGGATCCGATCCGTCACTTACATATCTGTCTTTTAATCAAATACGTCACATGCTAGCTGACGGCACAATTAGAATGCCGTAGCTCCATCATGAAAGTTGATGAATTGTATGCCTTTGGTGAAAATATCTTTTTGAATATTTTGGAACTGATTTGTATCAACAGCTTCCGGTTAAAATCGTCTCAAAATAGTCAAAATTCTAACTGTATAGTTAGTTTGGACTGAGGATTCTGGCACGTCAAGGTCCAAAGAGTTAAATTGATTCAAAGACGGGTAAGAAAGTGGGTGGAGCATAGCTTGAAATAGGCGGAACATATCCCGAACTGGGAATTGGTGTATTGTTGAACCTTTCTAAAGAGCATTATGATTGCTAAAGGTCAATGAGTTTGTTATTTGTTCCTTAATTTGACAGATGTCACTTTTCCCAAATTCAGTTTGTACGTGATTATGACCAGGTCCTTGAATCTGTAACACGATTTGATGTAGGGCATGACCCATGGTCAGGATGGCTATTTCAACTAATCGGGTGGAAAACAACATTGTTAGGCTGTGAGGAACATCTAACTAACTCAGCTGACACGGGTAAGACCATTTCATCTGATATTTTATCACTCATGTCCTGGCATTTGCAGTCTTTGGCAACAGAAATCAAAGGGGAGCTGATGAAGGGATGATGACTTCAAACATTATCTCGTTAATGACTAAATTTGGCCAGCATTAGCAAAATAGTAGTTTGTTTAATACGCTCAAATTGCAGGCCAAAACAAGACTATTTTTGAAAATTCCCCACTCGATTGATTAGCTCGTTTATCGAGCAAGTCATTCCAGTGGTAAATTCTCACATCATCTGCTGCTGCTGCTGCTACTACTACTACTACTACTACTACTACTACTACTACTACTACTACTACTACTACTACTACTACTACTACTACTACTACGTTTTTTGTTGAAAATCCGACGCTGACGCAGTCTGATACACTTCACAGAGGAACTCCTTTAAAAAAGGCTTGCAAACCCCCATAAAAAATCGGGTGAAATATCAGGCTTTATTAATAGAGTAACAATATAAACCTAACATAACAAAACAGTGAAAGCTAAAATACTCTGTTATCATATACCACAACCGTGTCATAACTACATAGAAAACACAATTAATAAAGAGCTGACAACATAACATAATTCAACAAAGCCATTACTATTTGCACACCGTGTAGTAGTGGGCCCAAATGGCGAGCATAGCTAACCAACAAGTGGTAAAGCGACTCATCAATAATTAGAAGTAAGCTACTGCTACTCATTGACGCCATTGAGCCGATTCATGACCGGCAGGCTAAGTAGATCATATGTAGTTTAACGTAGCACACCGTATAGTAGTAGGGACAAATGGCTAGTGCAGCTCGCCAACAAGTGGCGAGGTGACTCGTCAATAAGTAACAAAAAGTCACTCATTGACGCCAGTTAGCCGATTCTTAAATGCCCGGCGGACGTAGTAGCCTTTATGTAATATAATGCAAAAGCAAAAGTATACAAACTATGACTACATAGATGGCGCTCTGGGTTCACATTCTAAATTTACTTCATTGTAAGTTTTTGCAAATTACCCTGGAACAAATACACCTACAGTAAACATTTAAATCAGCAAGCTAATTGTAAGATATCACACTCTGTTAACTTGAGAATCGGATCACATCCAGAATATTGACATAATGCTCATTTGATATTTAAATATACTGATTACCAAGGTTAGGATATTTGTCAAGATTAAGGCATTAAAATTTTAAAATAAAGCCAATTAAATTAAATTAATTACTACTACTACTACTACTACTACTACTACTACTACTACTACTACTACTACTACTACTACTACTACTACTACTACTACTACTACTACTACTAGGACTACCAACATTTCCATTTTAAATTTCTTCTTCTTCATATTATTATTCTTCTTCTTATTATTATTATTATTATTATTATTATTATTATTATTATTATTATTATTATTATTATTATTATTATATCATCATCATCATCATCATCATCATTATTATTATTATTATTATTATTATTATTATTATTATTATTATTATTATTATTATTATTATTATTATTATTATTATTATTATATGAACACAGTGGTACATTTGAGCACCAGAAAGCGTATTTGCGCGCGTATTATTCTGACGTTGAGGAAGGTATTTATCCCTTTGCGTGATAGAGATAAGAGATTTAATTTATTTAAAATGACAAATGTTGAAGTATGTAATTTGTCAAGATTTATAATGCAATTATGGTGCACACTTACTCCATCCTAATTTGCATTTTAACATTATGTCTCCGTTACTAACTTTTGTATTTATTTGCTAAATCATGTAATTCCCTGCACTAACACTGGGCGATGGCCTAACAGGTGGGAGTAAAAAGGTCATGTACGAAAGAGTTCAACTAGAAAGTAGTCAGGAGAATCTTAAATATGTCTGTACAGTTTGTTGGTTTGAGACAAAATGTTTGCGAACCGACCAAATTGTGTCTAATAAAATTTATGCACCAAACAGCGAAGAAAGCATTTGGCGACAAAGCTGATGTACTTGCAATCAGGTAATTCGCATATTTCTAGCTATACCGTGCACATTTCTAGCTATACCACGCACATTTCCAGCTATGCCCGCACCTTTCTAGCTATGCCCCGCATATTTATAGCCATGCGCCACACATTTCTAGCTTATGCCCCGCACATTTCTAGCTAAGCCTGGCATATTTCTAGCTATGCACCGCGCATTTCTAGCTATGTCCGCATATTTCTACCTATGCCCGCATATTTCTAGTTATGCCCGCATATTTCTAGCTGTGCCTGCATATTTCTAGCTATGCCCACACATTTCTAGCTATTCCCGCACATTTCTAGCTACGCCCCGCATATCTCTAGCCTTGCCCGCATATTTCTAGCTACGCCCCGCATATTTCTAGCTGCGCCTGGCATATTTCTAGCCATGCACCGCGCATTTCTAGCTATGCCTGCCTATTTCTAGCTATATCCGCCTATTTCTAGCTATGCCCCACATATTTATAGCTATATCCCAATCATTTTAAGCTAAGCTCCTCTCACATCATGCGCTTCTTATAGTCGATTGTAAACTTTGAAACCTGAATTTCCAGAATCCAAGGTCTTGTTCACATTAGAGAGTTCACCCGGAGTAACGCTATACCTCAGTATGACATCTCTCCGGATTAACTCTATAGTGTGAACACGACCTAAATCTCAAGATAAGATGTTGAATATTTTAAAATTAATTAGACTGGGGCAGTTTATAGTCCACTATTGGTGCATCTTCTTGGATAAAAAGACAAATATATAGACGAACCAGCGGTCATCTTAAAATGTGTGTCAATAAGATAGTACCGTAAAATACAAACTCTCCGGTAGAAGCAGGAAATGTACCAAATGCATATATAGATATAGTAGAGAGTGTTAACATTATGTCTTATTAATAATGTGGTCATAATATATTTATTTTCAGACCCACTTATTCCATATCAGAGCGTTTTCACTCATAAAGTTGCGTTTTGGTTCCACAGTGGGGCTGAGAGTATTGGTCCAATGTGTGGTATCAAATTCCACTTATCGTATGTAGTCCTTGCCATGCTATTGAGTGATTGATTGAGTAAATAAAAGATTGACTAATTGATTTTTTTAAATTAATTAATTAATTAATTAATTAATTGATGTATTAATTGATTGGTTGATTGATTGATTGATTGATTGATTGATTGGGTGTCTGTTTGATTGATTGATTAATTGATTGATTGATTGATTGATTGATTTATGGATGGATGGATGGATGGATGGATGGATGGATGGATGGATGGATGAATGGAGTGATTGATTGATTGAATGAATAATTGACTGATTGATCCATTTGATTTAATGCTTGATCTAACAATATGGAAACGTCTCATCAAACATCCTAAAAGGGGAGTGTTTAGGAAGTGTTTTCGATTAAATCGATCGATCGAAAACACGTCTTATCTGTTCACAAATGAGTAAGCACATGTGAATAAATGCGAATAACCCACACACCTACAGCACTGTATCATCGATCGATTGATTGATATTGATGCAAAAGTGTGACAGGGCACCGTTTCTAAATCTCAATACACCTTATACATGCTCTACTTCATGCAGTTTACTCAGTCGATAGTTCTTTCATTCAGTTTGTTGAGAAGTGTACATACTGTTAAAGAGTACATATTCATAGCAAAATTACTGAAAATAAAATTGTTTAAATTATATACTTTTATAGGCTTAAACTGTGAGCCTATATGTAATGAAACGAAATAAATCTTAACATATGACGATTTCATTCCATGTAAATTAATGCAATTTTTACGTTGCGAAATTGAAATAGAGGCACGAGGTCTCTATTTCAATTTTTCAACTTGAAAAAATTATATTAATTTATATGGAATGAAATCATCATACGTTAAGATTTATTTCGTTTCATTACACAAAGACACATAATTTTAACAATTTTATTTTTAAGCATTCTGGTGTGAATATACACCTTTAACTCAGTCAACCTGTCTTTCAGTAAGCTTTATTTATAGATTTTGCTTCGTTCAGTTTTGCTATTAGTGCGGATGTGGGAGGTGTTCGTACTCATTCAGTTATACTTACCTTTAGGGGAGTGGGTAGGAAGTGCTTTTTGGATGGGAAAGAGATCAGAGCAGCAGAGCAACGATTCAGGTAAACAACAAAAACGACAACAACGACGACGACGACAATGACAATAATAACAACAACAACAACAACAACAACAACAACAACAACAACGGCAGGGGAAACAACAACAACAACAACAACAACAACAACAACAACAGCAGCAACAACAACAACAACAACAACAACAACAATAACAATAATAATAATAATAATAATAACAACAGCAGCAAGGACAACGACGGCGACGATGACATGAATATTATAAAGAGTTTCATCACTACGGACAACAAATATAGCAATAACAACTGTGGCGGTGACGGTAAGAAACCAGTAACAATGACTGTGACTAAAATAATACTGATGAGACCAGTGATATCAACAATAACAATAACAACGACAACAACAACAACAACAAAAAAAAATGATAATAGTAATAATAATAATAATAACAACAACAACAACAACAACAGCAGCAACAACAGGGTGCTGCACTAATTATTACAACGTCAATCACCAATGGTTGCAAACCAATTGCTTTAGTAAATGTCTTTTCAGTAACAGAAAATATTTTAAGAACTGGTCTGTTCAATATTTTGAAGCTACTTTGAATATTATATTATGCCTCTGGGAAACAGGTTATCTGTATTGTTATCCTTAAATAAAGATTCAGGAAATTCAATATTCAACGGGTTAAATCAGTAACATCGCAGTGCCCCTGTAGACGCGTAATCCTTAATAACAGTTATCATTGTATTTATTTTAACGTGTTTACAGAACACTACTTCACCCTGATATTGGCTGATCGAACTGATGGCTTCCGCTCCCTCGATGCTCAAACCAAGGATGAACCTTATCTGTTATGGTTTGTCATGAACATCAAGAACAGTGACCTGGAGCAGCATCTGGTAAAATACCTGCCAGGATACGATTCTACTGCCAATGTAGCGCTCCTGTACAAGCAAAATGATGGCTATAGCCATGAGTTTCCCACCTTCGCGTACACGGGTAGCTCATGCACGTCAGAAGCAAGGTAATGTCAGAAACCATGCACGAATGCGGTGTTTAGCCAAATTTCCTCATGAAGACAAGAGGATACGGTGGATACTTGTATTAACAGCAAACGCGAATAATGGACGGATCCGATATGTCACTCAAGTAGCTGACTCATAATGAAGCTACTTTATTTGTTAGCTGGGATCACAATAGAGGAATCCAGTTTTAGCTATGCCCTCACATCTTTAGCTAAGCTCCACGCACACCTCGCCAGCATAGATCGATCTCTGAACACCCCGACTACCATTCTCCAGAAAACTATACAGATAAGCTGTTGAATCTTTGGAAACTAATTTAACTGGGTGTTGTTGCTGCCTATGGCATCAACAACTCCCAGTCAAATTAGTTTCCAAATATTCACCAGTATTTTTATTAAATTGTAAAGACATACAATTCGTACATCTTGTCTGGCCATTAAGCGTTTAAGACGGAATAAATCGAGTCATTCATGACGTGATTGATTATATGTCATGTTATACGTCATATGATTGTCTGAGAAACTTAATTTCCTCCCCTTAAATGTTCATGGTGCAAATGGCAAAGGTCAGACGGTAATCGCCTGAATTGCATGTCTTCGTTGAATGTACAATATAATAAACATTATGCTGACTATTTTGAAACTTATTTGACTGTCCCCTCGTATATAATGTTATGCGCAAATCAGTTGGATATTTAGGTTACTAGATGCAAAAAGGCCACCAATTGTACTTGCAACCTTGCAACTGCGTATTGTTGTGATTTTTCTATTTAAAAAAATCTGTCAAGGTAGCTATAAGAGCGAGATATTATTTTAAACATCACTTTGTCAGTCACATCCATGTACACTTGGCAACCTTCTGACCCCCGGTGACCTAAATATTCAAATGATCTGCATATAACATGTAGAAAATTACGGAGACACTTGAAGGTACATTTTGCGTGGTTGTCATTACCTTGGGTTATGTAGATTTGATGCAATGCTCATCCCATCTCACCTTACAGTACCCATACCTAATTTCTTCCACTACTTGAGAAAATCGACACACTGCCACTTATCTTAGTAACAAACTTCCATGAAATAAATAAACATTGGACCTTTAGATTTTTCAGATTTTATCTAAAACTCACGTTTCAGGTGTTAACATCTAAAAATTGTTTTATTAGCATTTTGTCAGTCACTGCACTATACCGTGGCCATATTTTAAGTAATCTAATTACACAACTGATTTGCACATAACCATTAGGAAATGGTAGATGTATTTGGAATATTTTCCATGGTCATTTGTTAGAGTACTGTAAATGTATCAAATGTTATACTCCCATATTACCCATACACTTTAAGAGCAGTGTCCCAGTTGGTCAAAGGTGAAAAAACATGTCCATATTTGATAAAGGCAAGCGATCTCTGTATGCTAACAAACTAATTTTTCATCAGTGATGGTCACCGTAACAAATAAGTAAGCTCAAATAGAATTCCATTCGTGGCTGCGCTTACCTCACTCTCAGCCTGACCTGGCAGCAAGTAACGGTGGATAATCCACGCAGTATGACGGTGCTATAATACTTTGTACTACATTGATTATTATAATGACCATATCATATCTGTCATTCCAGCATATGACGTCATAATAAATTACGCGCAAACAAAATACGTAATGAACGACGTATCTACCTCCGTCATGAACTTTTAAACCTCCGTCAAATCTACGAATTGTATGCCTTTGATGGATTTACTATTTAATAACCATTATGTTGAATATTATGAAACTAAATTGACTGCGGGCTGTTGCTGCCATAGGCAACATTGAACACCCAGTCAAAATCAGTTTCAAAATATTCAACAACTTACCTTAAAAGAGAATTCTGAGAATTCTGGGTTCACAGTATATAAATCGATCCCAACACACCCAAAACGTCGTCGGGCCTTAGCTAATGGTGGACTGAGCATAGCCCGAAATTAATGGATCCTTATATTTTCTTCTGAAGATGTTCGTACCAACACCGATACAGAGCAATCTAAAAATAGAGGCGCGGCTTATTCGAGAATACATCTCTAATGTAATGACCGGCCATCTTGCTGTTACACAGACTCCACTTCAGAGACCAGACGGATCTGGACGCAGTCTGTCTCCTTAGCGGACTGTAAAAGGAACACTGTGGATTGTGTTGATTCTGGTATCATCTTAACCTCATTATCACTAGCCTGATACAGACATTAAAATGGACATGATCAACCCAGTGGTTTGTGTGATATCAGCATCTACGCAACGTCAGCGAATTCCCGACCTCATTTTGTGTGGGAAAGATTTGACCAGATTCGAATTTTACGACGAATTCAGAGGGACTATTTTTCTGTTAACTACTTGTCATACAGACTACTATAGGCGTTATATCATCTCGTTTTACGTGCATTAATATTGTCTGGTATGAAGAGAGTAGCGCTCGTGTTCTTTTAAGTTTCAATTCTTTCTACCACCGTATTCTGGTGGAAATCACTACTCTAATGGCTACTCAATTCATACGAGATACTTTTCTCGATCTCGTATCGAAGGAGATCTCGCGAGATACGAATGCGATACAGATGTGTCGATTAACAACACTTTACCCTTTGCTGCGGCTCCAAGAGGGAGATCTCTAACACAGTATTCGCACTGGTAATTACCACTGGGCACGGTACACAGGGGCGTGCAAGGGGGTGGGCAAACTATTACCGGTTCGTAACACAACATTAATCCTTGACCACTTAAGCCAGCTCGAAAACAGCTTCTACTGTAGTCTTGGTAAATGTCAATTTGCGGATGAAGAGAAGACTATTTTTGAAAATTTACAACTGAGATGACTGGCTCGACAACCGAGCCAATCATTCCAGTGGTAAATTTTCAAAAATAGTCTTCTCTTCGTCTGTAAATGAACATTTTCTATGAGAAAATTTAAATCTTATTGAACAAATTTAAAGAGTGGATATGACCGTGCTATCACCATACGATGGCGACCTTTAACACCTCCCCACCCCCAACGATTAACGCAGAACACCACATAACCAATATACGGTTATAATGACAGACAAACTGCCAAATATCTCGCAACATTTTGTTCCAAGATAAATAGTCAAAATAATACAAACATTCTTACAAATTAATTAATTAATGAATTACAGATGTCGCTTTGAGGTGGTAAAGTTCCGTGAATGCTACAATCTACAGCTTGTCAGTGCGAATGACTATACAATCGTTGGTGACCTGTATTCAGCTATGTACCTGAATCATTTGCGCAGTATCTGAACACCATTGAGCATAGTAAGGCTTCAAATTTCAGGATTGTATTCAAATTATCTTCCGATTTATTTGCAATAGCGCGCTGCCTATTGGACCTTTCCAGTTTATCCATCTATCATATGACGTCATAATCAACTACGTGACGCATAGGATGCCGTCATAATCAATGACGTCATGAATTACGTAGATAAGTATGTCACGATGCATAATTGGTGACGGATTATGCGTTGTTGTACGAATTGTATGTCTTTATTATTTAATAAAATACTGTTGAATATTTTGAAACTACTTTGGCTGGGCGCTGTTGCTGCATATGGTGCTGCCTATGGCAGCAACAGCACCCAGTCAAATTACTTTCAAAATATTCAGCAGCTTACCTGTATCGTTTTCTGAAAATCGATAGTCAGGGAGTTCATGGATCGACCGATCTCAACACGAGCGAGGTGTGGGCTGAGCTTAGCTAAAAACTGGAAAGATCCATTCTCCTGGAAACATTTTAAATATCTATCCTCGCTCATTTCAGTAGACGTAGCAACATATTTTATGGCATATTCATGATAGCCCCCATCCCATGCCACTAAACGCGGTCGAAATAACTATTTTATTTCAATTCAAAAATTAATAATTCTCATGCTTATCATAAGACTACTGGTGATTATGTTTTTATTCAAATGTAGGTTAAGACAAGCTACAGAGGCACAACCAGCGGTATGGAAATCATTCCATTGTTTTGACTCAGTTTACTGTATTGTTATCAATAGATATTTACCTGTTTATGACAAAAAAGTGTTTTGCGAATAATGTATATGGTTGCCTTTTATCTGTTATGGTGTGACATCTTACCTGTTTATGACAAAAAAGTGATTTGCGAATAATGTATGTGGTTGCCTTTTATCTGTTATGCTTTGAAATCAAACTCACCCGGCCACATGTATAAGACACAATAATTGAAACTCGTGCCTGGCAATCAGAATTTCTAGATTCTATGGATGGAATAATTGATTAATTGTACTGACTAATGGAGAACTCGGAAAATTTATAAATATAATTTTCACTTCCAAAAACCCAAGCGTATTATAAACTATGTCCGTTCACAAGTATGTACATCCTTTCATTGTTGCTCACCACCACTTAAATACAATTTAGGGCTTGCTGTTAAGTTTGTTTCAGTGTTTCAATATGTTGAAGGTGAGGGGGTGTACGTTGGCGCGTGCGTGCGTGTGTGTATTAATACCGCTCCCCTTCTTCAAGTACCACTAATTAAGGATCCATTACTAGCCATGCCTTGCTTATTTTTAGCTAGGCTCCGTCCACTTTGTGTGCACATCTGAATCGTGTTCAAGACCCTGGACCATGAATTCCCAGAATCGCAATTACAAGACATGCAAGCTTAGTCCTCGAACTATGTAATGGGGGATTCCAGTTTCTCAGTCAATCATATGGCGCCATAATCAACTACGTCACATGCAGGTTGACATCATAATCAATTACGTCATGAATAACGCGATTTAATCCGTCATAAAGGCTTAATAGTAAGTCAAGTGGTATGAATTGTCTGGCTTTACTATTTAATAAACATGCATATAACAGCAACAGCGCACAGTCAAATTACTTTTAAAATATCCAACAGCTTACTTGTTTAGTTTTCTGGAAATTTAGACTCAGAGAGTACAGAGATCGATTATTCCCAACACAGGCAAGTCAAACCTATCTATTGCGGATACCTCGTGGACCATAACAGTGATCACGCATATTGGAAATGGCTTTTGTGGCCGCCAGCTGGCTATTATGTAATACGACCACCGATTTCAAAGAACCACTAGTTTATGTCCAATATTGCAAATGTCCACTATAGATTGGTGTTACTTCTCTATAATGTGTATGTATGGCTTGGATAATTGTGGATAATTTTTGTAATTTATTAACATACAGTTGATCAGACATCACATTTGAGAGATATACCCCTTTGCAAGTGTTTGCAAGCGCATGTGTAATGACTAATCCACATGATGGGAGAATTTAGTTGTATTTGGTGATATTGACCTCTAAGTTAAAAAATAAACATAATTTATATAATAACATACATGATATTGCCATATCTAAATGTTTTTAAGTGAGCTAAAATTATTGCATACGTAATAAATGTGAAAATCAAAATGTAAATGTACTTATGCGTATTAATTAAGTGTATCTTATAGTTAGGATTTAGGCTGACGTCATAATGAATTACGTCATAAATGACGTGGATAAGTCCATCACGAACACATAATTGATGACGGGCTAAGCGTTGTTGTCCGAATTGTATGGCTTTACTATTTAATAAACATGCTGTTGAATATTCGGAAACTAATTTAACTGGTTGCTGCTGCTGCATATGTAGTCAAATTAGTTTCAAAATATTCAACAACTTACATGTATAGATTTCTTGAAATTGAGATTCCGAGAGTGCAGGGATCGATTGATCTCAACATGGGCAAGACGTGGGTGGAGCTTAGCTTGAGATAGGCAGGTTATAGCTAAAACTGGATTCCTCCATTTTATGTCTTTGACGAATTTACTATTTAATAAGCATTATGTTGAATATTTTAAAAGACCACAACAGCACCAGTCAAATTAGTTTCAAAACATTAAGCACCTTACAATTACCTGGGATCTGGCAATTCATATTTCAAAGTTACAAACACTCCTGAAAGTGGGCGCTGAGGTTAGTTGGAAATGTATTCCTCAATTGGAAGATTTCTAAACAGATTTATAAAGGGCACCTATTACAACCACTACTACTACTACTACTACTACTACTACTACTACTACTACTACTACTACTACTACTACTACTACTACTACTACTACTACTACTACTACTACTGCTGCTGCTGCTGCTGCTGCTGTTGCTGCTGCTGCTGCTGCTGCTGCTGCTACTACTACTACTACTACTACTACCGCTGCCGCTGCCGCTGCCGCTGCCGCTGCCGCTGCCGCTGCCGCTGCCGCTGCCGCTGCTGATGATGATGTTGATGATGATGATTATGCTTCTGCCGCTGCTGATGGTGGTGACGACGACGACGATGATTATGTTAATGCTGCTGAGGCTTCTGCTGCTGCTCATGCTGCTGCTGCTGCTGCTGCTGCTGCTGCTGCTGCTGCCGCTGATGATGATGATGATGATGATGATGATGATGATGATAATGATGATGATGATGATGATGATGATGATGATGATAATGATGATGATGATCATGAGTAACTGTGTTCTGGAGATGGAGAGGTGAAAACTTCTTTCAGCTGCAATCAGATTTTTCTTCAACCGTTTCGACTGAGGAATTGACCAGGAAGGGGTTGTTGTCGAGGACTGATTTTTAACGCTTAACTTGATGTGACGATATTTTTCGACACTCATCGGAGTACGTGATCTCGTTTACCAGGCCATCTCTTTTGACTACGAGTTCTGATTTGGCGCAGGAAACTATTCCAATTCTGTCTTAGTTCAGTTTGGTGTACATTCCAAATGCCTGGAAATAGGCGTAGTCGCAGTATTTTCTGTTGTTGAGACAGCTTTGTAGCAAGTGGACCGTCAACATAGGATTTCCTTTGACAGGTAATTCTGGATATACTGATGTTTTAGCAGCTGATGTCTCCACATATTTAAAGACTTTACTTAGGACTTCGATTGGTTTACAGTTGACGTAAATCATGGCCATCTGCTATAGGAAAACACTAATTCAGTAGATGACCATGATTGACCTCAACTGTAAACCAACTGAAGACCTGGATGGTTTTGTAGTTAATTAGATTTGAGATATCAAGTTTGACCTTTTGTTTTGACGGTCGCTTGCAGAAAGGCCCATCATCAATCAGCGATCTAGTAATCATGGGTTTGTGGTCGGAATTAAGACCTGTAACACTGTCGGATTCTAGGTCTCGGAGGAATGTCTTTGCATTGACTTTGGACACTGAGTAGTCAGTCTGATTAAAGATTAATTTTGTGGGAACCGGAATAATACCTGTTACTAATCAAGGTAGATATTCCGATCGTCTTTACTTATACAGAAAGCCAGTTGATGGTGGATGTCGTCATCAAATAGATAAAGCGTGCAACCTTATTAATACAACACATGGCAGGTGAGAAGGATAGACATTAAACAATGTAGATAACACATGTTACTAGGCCAATACTGGGACAATACCGGGCCGTTTTGGCCCGGTATTGACCCAGTACTGGCCCATTAACATACGTTATCAGAGAACATACTGAAATATAAAAATTACCACAGAGGGACACCAACAATGAATACAATGAGCATATCCTTTTCAAACATCCAGAGAACATCGACTTTGCAGATTACCCATTGCCACAGTGACATTGTCGAGAAAAGAGCGACATCATAGGAAAGCACCACGAGACTAGGTCTGTATACAATAAACACTCTGACGGAATTGATGTGAGAGAACCAAGCATGTGATGGAAAAAGCACATTGAAAGAAGAGGATGTGATGTCAAATATATCACAAATTTACAGAAGAACATCCTCAGTAACGATGGAGGGACACACGTTAGAACATGATTGTGCGACAGGTACACATGCCTTCGAGGCATTCTAGACACTCTGATGGTCTCGGGTTATCTCCATAATAACAACGATCCAAGTTACTAACAGCAATGCGCATGCACTAAAGCTATACAAATGATAAGGATGGACACAGGTAGGGGAAGTGGGTTAGTGTATGCTAGGTCCGCCCCTTATTCAGCCCCTTCAGCATCAATATTTGTTATGAAAAGGTTATCCCTATAGGTCTAACTGTCTCTCCTTGATCCTCCCATGGCCTCATGGTTAGATATTATAGCACTTTATACCACGCATTCTCGAATATCCAATGGAAAGATTCGATCTACCCCTCGTGTGTCTGGCGCAAAACATGTCATTATTAGCTATTAGTATTAGCCTTCATCACGATCAAATTACTAATGTCCGTCCAAGTTCTGTCCCTTTTCTGAATTTAATAACCCTCTACCGACTATTTTAAAAACTAATTTGAACCAGGGTGGTGTGGGGTCGGGGTGTGTGGGGGCGTGGTGTGGAGGGGGTGGGTGGGGTTGGGGGGTAGGGGATGGTTCTGGTATGGGCAGCAACAGCTTCCAGTGAAATTAGTTTCAATATATTCAACACTCTACCTGTGCGCGGATGAATATTGGGATTCCAGGAATTCAGCGTTCACAGTATTGAGATTGATTGAAACTTGCATACAACGTGGGTGATGCATCTCTTTATTGAAGGTTTGAAATTAATTTGACTGGAAGATCTTGCTACATATCAACTTCGCATCAAACGACATTGTGAATGTTTTGTGTATTTCCTTATTAGTTGGATTCAAAGAAGAAGAGAGAGAATTTAGTATTGAGAGAGTTACTTTTCTAAAATCGGCAGGATGAAAGGCAAGAATACCCTGTCACGCAGTTCACATAAAGCAAGCTAACTGTAACTAGAAGACCAAATCCTTATTAATAAAATACATAAGATTTGATACATATTTCACCATTAAAGTTATTTTAAATATCACATTACAAATCTGGTCAGTTGATTTAGTAGTTCTGGTGTCCTTTCATACGTGCCACCTCCTTTCTGTAAGGGGGTGGACGTTTGGTAAAAATGTTTTCCTTTGTACAAAGGAGGATTCCTTTGTACAAAATAGAATCCAATCTTTACATCTATCTAAAATTTGTTCAAATATTGTTCAAAACGAACAGTTTGTAGAGACGTGCTTCACAATTGAGCTTTAACTAATACACAATCATATCCTCGACGGTCAAAATGTCATACCACTCGTCTCCTCATCATCCCTCCATATCATACAATCATATTGCGATGACGACGACGTGGACGATGACAACGGCAACGACTATGCCAATAATGAGCAACGATCATGCTGATGTTGCTGATTTTTTAACGTATTTTATTGCAACATATATGTAAAATGAGATTGAGCACACGTTCTATCAACTTAGTCACGCCCTCTCCCTGTTGCTGATGGCGATGGTTTTGATAATGACCGTCGCACTGGAGGTGCTGTGACGCTGGCTGTAGTGGGTGAGGATGCGATGAGATGGAAAATAGGAGAACGAGGAAGATGATAACATTTTCGAAGCCGCTAAGAATGCTGTTAGACTGCTTAGTCTGTTGTATCTCGTCATACATAGAACATACTCTTATGTGTATAGCAATCGATCTTTCCAAGTTCATCCAGCTATCATATGACATCAGTTGACGTCATAACCAACTACGTGACGTGTAAGATGCCGTCATAATCATGACATCATGAATGACTAGATATGGTGTGTCTTTAACGCTTAATAGTCCGACACGTTGTAAGAATTGTATGTCTTTACCATTTAATAAATATTATGTTGAACATGTTGAACAGCAACAGTGTCCAGTCAAATTAGTTTCAAAATATTTAACAGCTTACCTGTACAGTTTTCTGGAAATTGATCTTTAGCAAGTTCAGGAATCGATCGATCCCAAAACCAGTGAGGTGTGGGTAGGGCTTAGTTGGAAAGGCCCATTGTATCGTAAGCTGCAACAAGTCAATTCCAACAAACTTCAGTTCGCAAAAATCTCCAAACGTAGTATTAAAAAATTGGACATTCTGGAAAATTGCTAAAATTAAACTATAATCGTCTAAAGTGTCTCGATACGTGAATTCTGGAATAGAGATAAATGGGTCTATTTCTAGCTACGCTCCGCCAACTTAGAGATAAGATATGCCCTCTTTTTCTGCGTGTTGTAATCGATTTACATACTTTGAACTCTTACGTCCCAGCATCCCAGTTTCCCGGTAATTATACAGGTAAGCTGTTGAATATTTTGTACCTACTTCGACGGCGTGCCAGTCAAATTAGTTTCAAAATATTCAACATGATATTTATACGGAGGAGATATTTTATGTTCATGAAGGAGCCAGAACGTCACACTGTATTGTGACGTCACGCGACATATACCGCAATTGAGTATGATCGACATCATCTATTTGAGTGACAGATTGGATCCCTCCGTTATGTGTGTTTCTAAGAACATCCACGGAATCAGCAGCTATTTTACTTCATAGTATAAACCCGTTAATCCTTTAACCCTCGAATTGATTTATTTCAGTTTTCTTTAAAAAATGTCCATTTGCAGACATAGAGAAGACTACTTTTGAAAATTTACCACTGGAATGACTGGCTCGGCTATCGAGCCAGTCATTCCAGTGGTAAATTTTCAAAAATAGTATTCTCTTGGCCTGCAAATGGACATTTCTCAAGACCACTTGCGAAGCCGTCTTTAGCTGGTATTAGTATTAATGTGTTAATAGATAAATTTGTCCCGAATATCAGAATATTTGCTTATTGACCGTCCATTTGCAGGCGAAGCGAATACTATTTTTAAACAAATTACCGCTAGAATGACTGGTTTTGTTATCCATCGAGTCATTCCAGTGATTAATTTTCAAAAAATAGTCTTCTCTTTGCCTGCAAATGGACATTCCGATAGATCCACGGGCATGGGTAAGATGTGGTCGTCTTAGACATGAAACTGTTAATCTTTGCTAACGCGGTACAAACAGCTTTTAAACAAATGTAGGGTGAACAAATATATAAATTTAATTTTGTTTGTTTGAGCACACGTGAGTAAGAAGCCCTTTAAATCTAATATAAATATGAACATCTATTAGAAATCCGGGTCGTGGCGGAAAATTTTCGGTTATTAAATCAACAGATGAAGAAAATATGATAAGTATTAAAGACAGGTCAATATAGAAGTCAGAGCAAATGTCCATTATATTGACACGTGTGCTTGTTTATGCTGGATTCGCGACGAGTAATACCGCTTCACCTTTCAGGTTGTCCGAAACCTGGGATGTACGTCTGTCAAGGTCTTTATGCGCCAGTCAAATATGCACCTCAGCACCTTCTACCTACATTCTTACTGTCCTAGATTTTGCTAGATAACACTTGCTTTTTGAGCAATCATCTTGAATTTAAAGATGGTCGTAAGCTGTAATCAATTTTTCGGGCGATATCTTTTACAAGCAAGCGGAATATGTATATGTTTGCAACGGATATGACCGCATTGGGCACATGCATCATCCAGTGCAGCACCTAACACTAGGCGGTGAAACAAGTTCATTTGCACAGCCGCCCCAAATTTGAAAGGCCCCAAAAAGTGACAAAAATTCGGTTTTTTTGTCTTGATTTTGAGGCCCCTGTATAACTTCCAGTTACACATATATACACCTGTGCAAAAGTTAAGCACCACCCTATTTTTACGCACATGCGAGGGTATATTCATGTGCTATGAAGAAAGCAATAGCATAAACATTTATGTACCCATCCATCTTAGTGCAAGAGGTAATAATGCAACTAGAGGAATGCTGATTATGATGGTGGGGAAACACTGTATGTTTTTGTTTGAACTTGAAAACGAGGCCTGAATATGGTTACGTTGACACAACTGACAACTATTGCCCTACAGTTGACACACGTGGCTAGATTGTCATTAATGGTGTCTGAAAACGAAGTTTAACATCTGTGCACGAGTTTGAGACTGTCATTATTAATACCGGGTATATCCACCTTGTGCCTGGATGACGGCCTGGACACGACGTCTCATGCTGGTCACCAACCGACTGATACGCCATTGTGGTATTCGTTGCCATTCAAGATGGAGTGCGTCTGTTAATTCCTGTAGGTTCTGCACAGGAGGATCCCTCCTTCTCACCATGTTTCCCAGAATGTCCCAGATATGCTCAATAGGGTTCATGTCAGGGCTCCTTGCTGGCCATGGTAGGGTTTCGATGGCATTCTGGCGGAGGTATTCATGCACAGCTCTAGCACGATGTGGTCGGGCGTTGTCATCCATGAATATAGGGTGGGTTCCAGGTGCATGATTTACAAAATGAGGGACCACAACTCTATCCAGTATGGAATCTTGATATCTTTGTCCATTTAGTGTTCCAGGTACAGTCAACAGATCCAGCTTACAATCAAATGAGATGCACCCCCATATCATAATGGAACCTCCACCAAATGGAACTTCTTCCATGATGTTACGTTGGTCGTACGCCGTGCGTCTGGACCTCCATACACGAGTTCGACCATCTGTGGCATGAAGCAGGAACCGACTTTCATCGGACCAGTGTACCCGTCTCCAGGATCTCATGTTCCAGTCTCTTCTTTCGTTGCACCACCTCAGACGCTCCTCTTTGTGGTGTGCAGTGAGGAGAGGACGTCTGACAGGTCTCCTAGCTTTCATGCCAGCAGCATACAGTCTCCTTTTGACGGTAGACATTGCCACTCTATTGCGCGTTTCCCATTGCTGGCTGAGCACTCTGCTGTTGGTGAATGGAGATCTCCTAACAAGGCGTACTAGGGCTCGATCATCACGGGCAGTAGTCTTCTTCGGTCTTCCAGATCTAGGCCTGTCCTTCACCTCGTTAGTTTGCCCATGTTTTGCAATCAAACGACTGATTACAGTATGGTTAATGTTCAGCTGTCTGCCAATCTCTCTGCATGACATACCAGTGGTATGCATGCCTATGATTTGCCATTTCACACGATCACTTAACCTTCGTCTTACCATAGCGGTTCACAATCAACAGCTAATTCTCTCTGTACAAATAAACCACGGTCATGAACACAAAATTCCTAATCTTGTCGCCTAAATCTGTATGTAATGTTCTACACCTCAAACTGGACTTTTACATAACTGAACACGTGTGCTGTTTCCCGCCACGCACGGACATCAAGCGGCGTGAAGTCAAGCATGCATGTGCATTTCGTAATTGGAATTATGTCAGCTAACGCGGGGACAAAAAGTATGGCAGCCTAGTTGTACCATCATGTTTCTACGTTCTATTGTTTTTGCTGGTGCTTAACTTTTGCACAGGTGTATAGATGTCACAACCTAGAGTACAAACTAAAAAATCAGTAAAAATGTTCCAAAAGATTTCAGATTCAGATTCAGATTATTTTATTTACATCCCCAGGCCACATAATGGCATATGGTGAATATGAATTTACAGAAATTATAAATGTTATGGCGATCAGACATTATATATCAATTCATAATTACATATTTTGGTATTTATCTAGTTATATAACCACTGTTTGTGCTTTCGGTAGTAGCAGTAGTAGTAGTAGTAGTAGTAGTAGTGGTGGTAGTAGTAGTAGTAGTAGTAGTAGTAGTAGTAGTAGTAGTAGTAGTAGCAGCAGCAGCAGCATCAATAGCACTAGCAGTAGCAGCAGCAGCAGCAGCAGTAGTAGTAGTAGTAGTAGTAGTAGTAGTAGCAGTAGTAGTAGTAGTAGTAGTAGTAGTAGTAGTAGTAGTAGTAGTAGTAGTAGTAGTAGTAGTAGTAGTAGTAGTAGTAACTTAGAATTATTATGAAAGCTACAGTTATTATTTACACGTACTTCATAATTAGTAATGACAAAATTATTACTGTTATTGTACCACCATCTCAATAACAAAGTACTAAAATTATAGTGGTCATATTGTGGGGGTCATCATCGTGTTACTCTATAGTTTTTCTACAATTAGGTTTCTTGTTATTGTTTCTTGGATAGCCACAGTGTGGGTGCAACAAACTGGTTGTTAAGGCAGGTGGTTGTTTGCATTATGTGATTTTGGCGTCGGCTAAAATGTGACGTGTTTTTTATGACATCAGATACCTGGGTAACAGTTTTGGTTTAAGGGAAATCTTTAAGAGGACCACATTATAACGTTACACTATAACGTTAGCCGACAGCTGACGCATTTCTATTATGACATCAGATACTCGGGTAACATAGGGTCAGTTCTTAGTTGGTTTAAGGGAAATCTTTAAGAAGACCACATCATAACGTTACACTATAACGTTAGCCGACAGCTGACGCATTTCTATTATGACATCAGATAATTGGGTTACATAGGGTCGGTTCTTGCCTAGCTTAGGGGAGATCTTGAATAACCAGTGTCGGACACAAAGCGGATTACTAGGGCAGTTGCCTGCTTACGTTGTATGATTGTAACGTCATATAAAAAGTGACACATTTTTATTATGACATCAGGTATTTGAGTAACAGATCGGATCGAATCTTAGGTAGTTTATGGGGAATCTTGTGCACCCACCCAGTGGAACCTGTTCACTAATGCGGTCAGTTTGTTACATTTGGGTTAACACACGTGTCATGC